>JASDQU010426534.1:0-10041 GCA_032191745.1 Picea mariana
AGTAGAGTAATGGTGATAGTACGCAACAATATGCTACCATGTGAACAAGGTTAGGTGGCAGGGTTTTGTTGACACAATCATCGAATTATAAAACTCAAAAGGTCCCTGGGCATATCGCCATTACTCAGGATAGACAAGGGCTTTAACTTAGGACCTGAAAAGTACATCAGTTGAATTTACACCAAGTCGGTGCGAGGGAGATGACTTCGTTAGGGGAATTCCTAATACAACTGATAAATCTAGTTTCTCGTCAGTTGGAATGAGACTACCTGGTTCGTTAACCTTAATGCTTTTGGGAAGGAGGACTAGCATGCTTGAACCCTTCAACGATGATAATCGTCAACCCACCACACGTTTGGAGTCATGGTTGGGTAAGGGTAATCACGATCTATTTTACACAGAGTGTATCATTCGAACAATTTTAACAAAGTTTTAAAGTCCCTCATTAATCTAAGACTAGTGATCTTTAATACGAGTAGTTCCTTTCAGAACCCAATACCTCTCATATAAGTGCTCGTATGTATAAGCAACGATAATGTTATGTTGGGGAGATTGGAATACCCTAATGTTTAACACTTTATAAAGCTGTCTCGGGACAAGCCTTTACCCCTTTTTTCTAACTATTGTTAGTAAACTGAGGAACTATATTTTTACCGCGTTTAGCCTTGTAACCTTTATATATATGGTTTTTAGATAACCAGAGATGTTTAAAGATAAAATTCTCTTACAAAGGAAGGTAGTTGTATCGACAGCAGTAGCGACCATAGCCCTTATGGGAGTGATAGTATCGACACCTAATCACATACGATAACCTTGAGACCTTCGAAACAGGTTGATCAAAGAAAAGGAAATTTTAATGTCACTAAGAAAAAAAAATTTATTTTGGAATTTTGAGGTTGATTGCATATGGTATCAGAGAAGTAGGTTACAACACTTGGACCTTGAATAGGGCAATCTGATTTGCTTATATATAATTATGTTGTTATAAATCTAATAAAAACCTTTATTGTTACAAACATAAAACCTTTTATGTTTTTTGTTAATCATGGCAGCAGTAAATGACAACGGGGAAATCTGAATGGATGGAAATCCGGAACAAAGACCTCCTGAAAATCAGAGACAAAATAGTGATGGAAGTTCACCTACTGAAGTTCTAGAAACAATGAGGAATCTCATCGTCGAATTGCAGATTTTCAAAGAGGACAATGAAAAATTAAAGAAAGCTTGGCAGAAACAATAGGAAATAAATGAAGTCCTATTGCGTATTATAGTGACCAAGAAAAGCCCAAAGGACGATGATAACGATGAAGAAGTCAGAAAGAGAGCTTCCAAGAATTCTGGGCCTGAAACAAAAAAAAGGAGACAATGCGACTTAAGGTACACCTTCAGCTGAGGACAAAACTAAAACAGACCAAAAGAGGAAACAAGTAGACCACCTTGAAGGAGAATTCAAGAAAATTAAATCAGCTACCTTTGATGGAGAATCCAGAATAGGAGAAGAAGCCGAGGTATGGTTATTGGACATCAAAAAATACTTCCAAATATATAACTATTACAGCAATATGAAGGTCAGAATGGCCATATACAATCTGAAAGGGAAGGCCAACATTTGGTGGTAAGACCTGAAATTGGCCAAAGGCCTAAAGAAAAAACAGATGGAATGGTCTGATTTCAAGAAATATTTCAGGAAGCAGTACCTATCTGAAAGCTACTATGAAAGGAAAACAAAATAGTTTTACAAGTTAAGACTTGGAGAGATGACAATGGAGGATCTTATAAATAAATTTCTAGAATTACTAAGGTTCGTGCCGTACATCCGAGAGGATAAGGTAAAAATCCAACGATTCTTAAGTTGTTTACCGCAGACCTACAGGGACAGAATTGAGTTTGACAACCCCAAATCCTTGAGTGAAGTATTCAGGAAAGCACGAATGTGCTATGATCAATATAAACAACAAGTAGAGTTTCCCAAAGCCTGGAAGGATAAGAAGCAATATCGAATGAACCAACGGAAGAAGGGATACCAGCCAGCTCTGTATTGTAATGCAACAAAAAGCTTTCCAAGAAAGGATTTTCACTCCAACCATCCAAATATGAAAGGCAACGTTAAACCGGTAAATCTAGGAACGAAGAAGTTGGGGACAGCCCCCGCGAACCACTAAAGTGCTAGGAATGTGGAGAACCTCATCTAAAGAGGAATTGTCCTCGTTTAATTTCAGCAAACATAACTGTTGTTCATAATTTACAGGAAGCCTCGACGGTGGGAGACATGGGAAGAATCTTGCATCGGATTAATGCAACAATAGACGACCGACAATCTGACCACCAATCCTCCATGGTAGAAATCGAAGGTAAAATCAATAACACCTAAATTTTCTATTTTAATTGATCCTGGAGCTACGTTAAGTTATATCACTCCTAGAGTAGTAGAGTCAAATAAAATTAAGAGGATGAAACACGCAAAATCATGGCTGGTACAGTTAACAACAGGAACTAAAAAGAAAGTGGTTGACTTTGTTTCTGATTTTGAATTTAACTTAGATGGTCAAAACATAAAAACAAATCTGAATATTCTACCACTAGGCGCCTACGATATTATCCTCGGAATGGATTGGTTGGAAAGACACGTTCTAGATTGTTATACAAAGACACTTAACTATAAAGATGATTGTAACACTACTAGAACAACCCAAGGTATATCAAAACCAGTATCAGTTAAACAAGTCACATCAATGAAATTCAAGAAATGTATGAGAAAGGGGTGTCATGTTTACACAATCCAAATAACAAATCTGTTAGAAAAAGAAGATAAGCCGAAGCTAGAAGATTTTGCTGTCCTACGTGAGTTTAGAGACATGTTTGTTGATGAGATATCGGAATTACTTCCTAGAAGGGAAATAGAATTCTCCATAGACCTACTATCTAGGTCAACCCCTATCTCGAAAGCACCTTACCGAATGAGTTTACCTGAATTGACAGAACTAAAGATACAACTGTAGGATTTATTGGACAAAAAATATATCAGACCCAGTGTTTCACCATGGGGAGCACCAGTCCTCTTTGTGAAAAATAAATATGGTACTCTAAGACTATGTATCGACTATAGAAAATTGAATAAAATGACTATTAAGAACAAGTACCCCTTACCTAGGATAAATGACATGTTCGATCAAGTAGACGGGGCCAAAATATTTTTAAAATTGGATTTATGATCTGGTTACCATCAAGTCAGGATAAAAGATGAGGACATAAGCAAAACAACCTTTTGAACAAGATATGGACACTATGAATTCGTAGTCATACCTTTCGGACTCACTAACACACCAACCACATTTATGTGCCTGATGAACAGTATTTTCAGTCAGTACTTAGACAAGTTTGTACTAGTATTTATCGACGATATTCTGGTGTATTCTAAAATGGAGGAAGAACATTAAGAACACTTAAGAATCATCCTGCAAAGTTTAAGGAAGCACCAACTATATGCTAAATTCGATAAGTGTGATTTTTACCAGAAGAAGATACAGTACCTAGGATACGTAATATCTGCAGAAGGCATTGCAGTCGACCCTGAGAAAGTAAGAACCATTATGGAATGGTCAGTACCAAAGGATGTAGCAGACATCCGGTCATTCATGGGAATCACCAGATATTATCATAGATTCACAGAAGAATTTTCCAAAATATCTTATCCTATCACGTCATTACAAAAGAAAGGGACCAAGTTTAATTGGTCACAGAAGTGTCAAGACAGTTTTAACAAGATGAAGGAATGATTAACACCTGCACCCATATTTAAGGTAGCAAACCCAGATAAAGACTTTACCGTATGTGTTGATGCAAGTAAAGAAGGACTAGGTGGTGTCCTAACTCAGGAAGGACACGTGATTTGTTATGAGTCCCGAAAATTAAAAGAACATGAGCGAAATTATGTCACTCATGACTTAGAATTGGCAGCGGTAAGACATGCCTTAAAAATGTGGCGACACTACATAATGGGAAGAAAATTTCTACTATTGACAGATAATAGCGCTGTGAAATATTTGTTTAGCCAACTAAATCTTAATGCAAGGCAAGAAACATGGCTAGCCTTCTTGAGCGAATTCAACTTCGAAGTCAGACATATCAAGGGTAAGGAAAATAAGGTAGCAGATGCTTTAAGCAGAAGAGTCCATGGGTTATTTGAAATAAATATCAGCAGGGCAGAAAGTGATCTGAAACAAAGAATAAGGACGACATATTTTAACGATGAAAATTACACTAAGATAATGGCAAAATTACAAAACAGTATCGCAAAATCAGATAAACCAGATCTAAATATCGATAAGAAGGGACTATTACGATTTAAAAAAATAGACTTTACATACCAGATTCAGCAGAGTTAAAGTTAATAGTCTTGGATGAAGTGCATAAGAAACCATATTCTGGCCATCCAAGATACCAAAAAACGATAACATCACTTAGAAAACTATTTTACTGGCCTAATATGAAGGGAAAAACAACAAAATACTTGGCTAGGTGCCAATATTGTCAGCAGGTTAAGGCCAAACACCAGCATCCAACCGGCCTATTACAACCATTACCAGTAATAGAATGGAAATGGGAGACCATATCGCTGGACTTTATAACAGGTTTGCCAAAAAATCAGAAACATAATGATTCTATTATGGTTGTAATCAATAAACTCAGTAAGTCTGCACACTTTATTCCTGTAAAGTCTAACTTTAAAGCTATAAGCATTGTTGAAATATTTATGAAATAAATTTTTAGACTGCATGGTATTCCTAAAATGGTGATTTCAGATAGAGACGTAAAATTCACATCTTATTGGAAGGAATTGTTTGCAGGGCTAAATACTAATTTGAATTCCAGTACGAGTTATCACCCACAAACGGATGGACAGGCCGAAAGGACAAACCAAATCGTAGAGGATATGCTCCGCATGTACACAAGAACAAAACCAAACAAGTGGGAAGACTATCTACACTTGGTAGAATCTGCATATAACAATGGGTACCAAACTTTGGCTAAGTTAATCCCTTTCGAGGTACTGTATGATAGAAAGTTTGCAACTCCAATTAGCTGGGATAACCTGGTTGACAGACTCATGGTTGGACCAGAGATGCTCCAAGAAATGGAGAACATGGTAAGGAAGGTACAACATAAATTAAAGGAAGCACAGGACATATATAAGAGCTATGCAGATCAGAAAAGAAGACACTTGGAATTTCAAGTGGGAGACCATGTTTATTTGAAGGTCGAAGCCCGAAAAATCTCATTGAATTTAAGAAACCGTGCCAAGCTAGCACCCAGGTTTTGTGGGCCCTTCGAGATACTAGATTGAATTGGACCCATAGCATACCAACTTGCACTTCGAGCTAATCTAAGAATTCATAATATGTTTCATGTTTCTTTGTTGAAAAAGTATGTTCATGACCCTACTCATATGATTGATTGGAACTTGGTGCAGGTGGAACCCGAAGGCCAGTTCCAGGTGGAACCCCTGTGTATTTTGGACCGGAGAGAAATAACACTTTGAAATAGAGCCGTCGCTCAAGTAAAGGTGCAATGGAAGCACTTTAGTCCTGAGCAGGCCACTTGGGAGTTGGAGGGAGATTTGCGGAAATCTCATCCAATCCTATTCCAAGAAAGGAATGAACATTGAGGACATTGTTTTATTGAAGGGAGAAAGGATGTGACATCCCCAAAAATAAAGTATTTTTGAAATTTAAAATTTGTTGGAAAATTATTCGGTTTTTAGTAAATTCGAATTTGGAAAATTTTTGCCATTTATGGCAATTCAGAATTTCGAATTTGATAATTGTAATTAATTATTATGAATGATGGGCAGAGATATGATTTGACTAGACTAACTATTTGACTATGACACTTGTATGAAAACATAATATTTTATATTGATTGTAGGAGGACAAATGGAACAACCATGTTAAAATTAGCTGACCATGACTCCATGAGTGGGGAACATGTTGGAACTACCTCTGGGATAATTATTACAAGTGGAAAATCAGAGATTTGGCCATTGGAAGCCCCTGAAAATCAGGGATTTAGAAAGTTGTGAAAATTCCCAAGGGGGGGGAGAAAGACCTAGGCAAAAGCAATTTTTTGTTAAATAGCATATGTGAGGAGAGAGGACATTGCCTAATATGTTGGGAGGAGGAACTACTGAATACTTGCTTTTATGAACACTGATTCTGAGTGTGAGGCAAGGGAGAAGACTACTCATAGAGGAAGACATTGTTGAAGAGGAGATTTCAAGTTTTCCCTCATGGATTCATGGTCAGGCTAGGGGGTGAATTGGGTAAGCGTTGGATGCCCTATTCTATAGTTGGGAGGAACATGGTTGTTCCCTTTGTTTTCCCACAGACTACTTCAGATATGTCTCTTTACTCTCCTCTTTTCAAGATTGTACTATTGAAAACATTGTATCTAGTTTCTATCGTAGACGATTGTCTTTTGAGCATATGTATTAGATAGAATTACAGAGTTTTTGTACATTAATTAAAGTAGAAATAATTTAAATCAATTAAAAGGCTATAGCTATTTGAGCCTGGTATATTAGTCATTGTAAGGATGAAACTAGTATTCTACGGGATATATCTATGTCTGTTTTCTGTAAGTTCTGTGTGGTAGGAACATACTCGATATCTTAAATTATGAAATTATAAAGTGATGAGTTATAGATCTAGTGGAAATAAAATCCATATCCGAACATTAGATGGTGTTACAGTACTACTGTGTGTTAATCGTGTCAAGATGGATCTAATTCTACTTAATGCAATAAAAATTAAGCATGTACATCCTGAAAACTACGATTTCTGGAATGATCTACCAATCATAATATAATCATACGGTCAAACATCTTGAAGTACCCAATATATATCACGATATTTCAATCTGTGTAAACATTTAGAGAAATATGGAGCGAATGAAAATTATTATAATCATGCATGTCTGTACTGAAATATATAACCACGACTATCTAAAACCCCGAATATAAATATTGTATATTATAGAAAGGTTTCCATGAGATATAATTTCGAATAGTTAATACATAGGGGATACATATCGACTGTCACAGAACTGTACTATGAAACCTCATTGTATAAATTATAGAAGAGGGTTATAGTTGTTCCCCTCGTAATAACCAGAAAACGAAAGGAATGTACAGAGCCGACTTAATGCCAAGGACGAGTCCTTTGACTCTCTAAAGTATAAACCTTGGATGGTGAAACTCGTTTCAATACGGGGTTTCTTCCCTTCTAACAAGTATTTAAAATTACAAGTAAATATGTTACCCTAGAAGGCCTGATAGCAACAGCACCTTGCGGTAAAATTTTACATTGTAGCGAACAGAACCTAGAGTCTAAGATGAAGTCCGGTTGTTGGAACTTGAGTACCTTTTCGGGTCTGGCGACCAATGAATCCATCAAACGTGAAGCATATGAATCCTGAAAAGGGAATGGATCACATGAGTCGACAATGAAACTTAGAGGGAATAAAAGTTAAATAGAAACGGATTATATCCGAAACAGAAGTAGTACAATTTAATCATAAGGAAATAAATCACTCGCAAAGAAGATTAATGAAATTATAATACATAATTATTACTTAGCTTGTGATCGGTGTGGAATCTTTTCCGTCGACGCCACTGAGCGAATCCATCCTCAGTTGAAAGGGGGAAATGGAACCAAAGAATTCTAATGGGTACCCTCACAGGAAACAAGGGCCCACCATTAATGATTATAACTGAGAAAATTCTTCATCGAATAAGGACAACAAATAAAAACAAGACTGTAAATAAGTAGAATAGTAACTACATACAATATGAATACATAATCCATTGGGATAGCTACCACAAATCGATTCATTCTTTTCTTTACCCTTTTCGTTGAAGTAATATGAAGAGACATTGATAAATACACATTTCCAGATCTGAATGCTTGGAATAAAATTCCCTAAACTGAAAACAATTTCACAGGTGAAATGATCACAGAAGTTCGAAGATCTTCGTTATTCCTGACTCCTTGTGAATCCAGGGAATATAGATTACACAACCACATCAACCACATTGATGAACAGTTTGTATACATAGGGTATGACGATGGATATACGAATCACAGTAGAAACAATAAATAATTTACTCAACGATAAATATGCCGAAGACACCCAACGTAATATGCAGGCCTTTGGGAGTTACAAAAGTTATACATTGGGATCCTTATTTACTCTTAGGGATCCCTATCACTTATATGCATAGACTCATGACAAGAGGGGTAATAAACCTTCGAATCCTTAACACCTGAAAAGGAATCATAACTAGGAATGTAATCTCTTAATCGAGTTATATCGAGTTCAGACCTACATTATGGAACTGGAGACATGTATAACTTACCTTTGAACTAGAACATCGGCTCGTAGATTGGCGACTCTCCTATCCCGTTCGAAATCCCTTACAATTCGAGCCTTCTACGAGGGTTCGTAGAGGAAAGGATATCTACCGCAGAATAACGAGAGATAAGTAAAGAAATCCAACAAAGAATACGAAATCTTCGGCGACCCAACAAACCCATAAACGTAAAACCAGAGAAGATCAATACCAACAGAGTCTTCAATATTTAAGAGTCTTGGATTTGAGGGAAAAATAAAATAATACAGAGTCCTTGGCTTACCGTGTACAGGGAACACCAAGGAATAAAGGCCTCCATATCCTTCGCCCAGGTCGTGTCTGCCTAAGACCACCAACTTCTTACAAAGTTAAGTGCTACCATAGGGTTGCACTAAGGCATTTTCTTTCATTTTGAAAATACCTAGACATAGGCAAGAGACAACATTAATCACCTACCCACCTTTCGCAGAAGTAGAGTAATGGTGATAGTATTAAACAATACGCTACCATGTGAACGAGGTTAGGTGGCAGGGTTTCGTTGACACAATCATCGAGTTATAAAACTCGGAAGGCACCCGGGCATATCACCATTACTCATGTTGGATAGGGGATTTAACTCAAGACCTGACAAGTACATCAGTCGACTTTACACCAAGTTTGTGTGAGGTAGATGACTCTGTTAGGGGCATTCTTGATATAGCCGATAAATCCAGTTTCTCGTCAGTTGGAATGAGACTACCTGGTTCGTTAACCTTAACACTTTCGGGAAGGAGGACTAGCACGCTTGAACCCTTCAACGATGACAACCATCAACCCACCACAAGTCTGGAGTCATGGTTGGGTAAGGTTAATCACAATCTATTTTACACAGAGTGTATCATTCAAACAATTTTAACAAAGTTTTAAAGTCCCTCATTAATCTAAGACTAGTGATCTTTAATACGAGTAGTTCCTTTCAGAACCCAATACCTCTCATATAGGTGCTCGTATGTATAAGCAACGATAATGTTATGTTGGAGAGATTGGAATACCCTAATGTTTAACACTTTATAAAGCTATGTCTCGGGATGGGCCTTTACTCCTTTTTTCTAACTATTGTTAGTAAACTGAGGAACTATATTTTTAACGAGTTCAGCCTTGTAACCTTTATATATATGGTTTTTAGATAACCAGAGACGTTTAAAGATAAAATTCTCTTACAAAGGAAGGTAGTTGTAGCGACAAAAGTAGCGACCATAGCCCTTATGAGAGTTATGGTATCGACACCTAATCACATACGATAACCTTGAGACCTTCTAAACAGGTTGATCGAAGAAAGAAATTTTAATGTCACTAATTTTTTTTTATTTTTATTTTGGAATTTTGAGGCTCATTATAGTATTGCTAGGGAATTAATGGATGTTAGATATGTACCTAAGCCTAAATCAAATTTGATTTCATTGGGAGTGTTGGATTCTTGTGGATATAAGTATACAGGTCAAGGTGGAGGACTCACATTGTCGAAAGGTAGTTTAGTAGTGATTAAGGCAACAAAGGTTGATAACCTTTATAAGCTGGAAGGGATTACTGAAGTGACATATGTATCTTCTTTTTTATGGCAGAAGCATCAAGGTCATAAGACCAAGAAAGAATTA
>JASDQU010426623.1:0-10047 GCA_032191745.1 Picea mariana
CCTATTGCCTGAGCACTAGTGGGTGTGTGATATCCCTTGCTATATTGTCTAAGAGTTAGATTTACCTGTAACCCTAATTGTGATGTAAAGGGTACAGGTTGGCCCCACCATAAAGTGAAAGATAATTAGTGTAAAAGATAATTCATATGGTAATTATTAATTATATTCCGAGTTATTGATGTCGGCCATGTTGTGCCAATAGATGCCACTTTTGATGTTTCTAGTCTAGTATAAATAAAGATGATTTACCTATTGAGGAAACACAACACACATGTGATTCTGGAAATTTTAGCAAGTACAAGATCTAGGGTTGAAGTGTGCACCTCTCTTGGGCACTAACCTCCTTGGTTTTTGAGAGCACCCTTTTGTGTGCTAGGTCTATGGTGGGAGGTCTTTCTCTTGAGAATATAGCAAAGGATTGGTTGGGTTTTCTTCCCTTCTTGAGAAGGGTTTCCGAGGATATTTCTTTTGTTCTTTTGCATGGTATTTCTTCTTGTGATCTTGGTTATTGCAACAATTGTTAATGGTGTAGCTGCATTTGTTTATGGTTCAAGTAAATGCTAAAATTGAAATAAACACCATGCTTGAGCCAAGCATAGTGAAAATTCAATAGTTGTACATTTCCTTGTGGTTTTAAGGGGATAAAGGCCGAGAGGGTAAAAGTAGTTGGAAAAATTTAAAATCCAAGATCAAACCTTGATATGCTTCGCCCAGGGATCTCTGATAAAGAAATAAAAGGCTTATTAGCAAGAAAAAGGGGGGACCCATAAAATAAAATAAAACTCAGGACCTAGTTGGTGGATAGGGGGTCTCATCATGAGCCAACCTATTAGGTCCATGGTCATGTAGTGGTATGAAACTACTATTCATTTGGTCACCACGCCAGGGTAGTGGCTCTTTGTGGCATAGCCAAGAGAAAGGGGGTCTCATCACAAGCCAACCTTCTCATTTTTGTTCCTAAGATTAAACTTAAGGCTCAAAGTAAAATATCAGGCATCAGGAATTAAGGAATGTTTTGTTTTAAAAGTGCTTTTTATTCCGCTTGTTATGTAAGAATAAAATCTTTCAATAAAATTAACAACTGAACAGAACAGAGGTCATATTTCATCGTCTGAGAATTTATCAAAAAGAATGATGGAAGATAAAATTACAAAACTATTAAACAAATCAAATCATCAATGGTAGAAGAATATTACTTTTTTTATAGTAGAAGAATGAGTGAAATGTACCCCTGAAAGGATATATAAAGTAGTGATCCAAGTAGCCTGTAGGTCTTGTATTTTCTAATAGCAAATACAAAGGAAAAATTGTTTACTATCAAATAACTAAATGAAATGTAGTCGCAGTAGATGTTGTACTAAGTTGCAACTATTCACTTATCAAGGAGTAGCATAAAGAAACTAGAGATGGAATACAAAGAGACACACACAACTCAAATAACAGAAAATTTGGAATCTTTGTCTGCGCTTGTATTAATACTCACAAAATGATGAGTTTTATCAATTACAATACGGCAAGAAGCAACCTTTATTCAATCTTAGAAAGATATATCTATACAAAAGATTCTCAACCCTAAACGGTTGGAATTCTCCTTATTTGTAAAATAGTAAAAACTACAAAATATAAAATGTGAAACACTTCAATTGCATCCTTTCTATCTTTTTGTCTCACTAACAGAGACATTTTCTCTTCTTATTCTCCAGCTTAGAAAACAGTTGGTCCTCTGATCATGATCTATACATATGATGTGTACAATTTACCTTATTGGTTCTTTGAAGTACTGCATTTTCCTCGCTCAATACATTTGACACACCTGCTTACAAATTGTGTTATTAGTATGGAGGGTTCTATCACATCCTTTGCCTAAAACATATACAATTTATTTTCTAATTGTGGCAGTTTGTCTTCCATTCTTTTGTCTTCTGAAGTCATTGACTGTAGTTGCAAATTAGGTTTCACTAGCCATCTATCTATTTGAGTAATATCGACCTGTTTGAGTTGTGAGATTTCAGCTTGAGCTTCTTCTAAGATTGTTTTGATATCAAGTTGATGCTTATCTATGTCAACTTGTCCCATTATTTCAAAATGATCATCTTTTCTGAGGCCTAATGACTCTTTATTTAGTGAGTGAAAATATTCTTCACAAGACTCTTTGATTTCCTTAGTTGTTCTTTTACTTTCAGCTATGTTGGCTTCCCAGGTCTTCAATATTATGTCACCTATGACCTGCTCCGAAACAGACAACCTGGGAATTATAGACATTTATTCCCTGGCCAATGATACAACCATTGTTTGAAAAATGGTCTGAGCTACAGTAGCCTCTCTTTCTCTGAAACAAATGTTAACCAATGATTGGTTCACCACCCAAAAATGATTTTGGATAATCTCCACTTTGTCAAAAAGGCTTAGTTGCACTGATTCTAGCTTCTTACATACTTCCAATGCCTGTGCTTGGAAAATGGTTATATTTATAACCATGTTCTTAGTCAATTTCACCTTAGCCTGTAATTGTTTCACCAATTCTCTTTGTTGAATGGCCCACCATTCACTCGCCTATACATTCTTGTGCATATCATCAAGACTGGATTTGAGCTTTTGAATTTCTTGTCTATCACTAGCTTTAGCCCGTTCAATACCTTTTTTGACTTCGATCATGACATTTTTTTCTACAGTCCTTATTTGATCCTGCAACTGACTTATTTGCAAATTTTTCTGCTTCAGTTGTTCTTTTAAATTTTCGACAAAAAACTAGTTAGTTGTTGCAGAAGCCCCCAGTGAACCTGCTACTTCTTCAACAAAGTCTACCTCTTCCAAGGCCTTTCCATCGATTAGCACCCTGTGTCTTTTGACAGTTGAACCCTCCTTTTGGTGTACTTCTCTCTTCACCACAACCTTCCTTTTCTTGCTGAAAACGAAATTGGAAGGAGGCAATTCTTCAACCGAAATGGGCGTGAGATCCCCTATGAATACCACCTCTGTATTTGGGTTACCTTTGGTGAATTGTAACGATGTGATAAACCAGATGTGACTGCCAATTTCTGTGGACGACTGTTTTCCGACCATGTATGTAGTTGATTTATCTGGTGTAAACAGTGGCCCTTCTTCTCCCTTCTTTGTCAATGTATCAGTTTGATCTTTAGCTGGATCACCTGATACATATGTCTTTGTGTTGTCTCCTCTCTGGGTTAACACCTCAGTGTTTTCCAAACTTCCTTGGGTTTCTTGTCTGTTGGAACTCATTGTCTCTGAATCTTGAGCCCCTGTTTGTTGTGTATTTGGAGGTGTTGGGATTTTTCCTTGTAATAATTTGGGGAGGCCATTCATTCAGTGTCTCTAGAAATTATAAAACTTTGTTATTTGATCTAGTGGCAGAGCTCTCACTCGACTTAGGACCTCTTGATATGACCTTTCTCCTCAGAACATCTTGTCCTGAGGGGATTCTTCGTGTTCATATCTTTTCAAATTACAACTAGCCATGTGATTACCTACGATCTTATGTGGATCGTGCTTCTTAAATTCAATATCAACTAGCCTGATTTCTCCCAGAGCTGCAGCCTCTACTTTCTAATGGCCGAAATCCAGTAAATAAAATGTACCAATCTGCAAGGGAAAAGAGGGCCATACCTTTTTCTGTACCGCTTTCAACTCTTTACTAATACCCACGAGCACAGTTTGATGTGCTACCTTGTGACACACCAATCGATATGGTAAAAATTGAGGCAGAGCATGTGGAGGGACCGAACAGTCGAAAACCCTGATATAGGAGAAGTGTTCCTAAATATACCAGTCTGTTATTCTGCGTATATTAGACACAACTTTGTTGGAAATCCTAGGAAGTGGGTAGCCATATATAGCGGTGTGCATCGGCACCACCACCCAGTTGCAGATTTCATAAAAGAAATCATTCGCCTTGTCTTCCCAAAGCTTAGAATGGTAAGTATGTATGGGTTCAGCATTATTTGGAGTCCAGCTCCAACCCATCAAAGGAAAGGGTGTTATGAAACAAACAACGTCCATAATATAAGCTGACATGAAAAACAACATCAGTTTCCCTTTCGATTTTAGTGATACTCTATAATCTCTTTAACCAAGTTGTCTGACAATATCTTGGCCCAGTCGAACCCTTCTTCTACTATGTGTATAATAGGTACCCATGGTAAATGGAAATGTGTTGTGTTTTCCTTCCCGTAGAGTCTACACAACATCATTGCTATATACATTATGTGAGGTTGGAGCGTGGAAACTTCATATATTCCATGGGAATCGGTTCTGAATTTATCGGGGCGAGAATACCAGTCTTTAATTAAATTGGGAAGGTTTTTTGCATATTGGTCACACTCTTTCTAGTTAAAGTTGGCTAGGAAACTAGCATCGTAAATGAAATTTAGTTCAGGAGACAATTTGTACATCACCTGTAGATGTTCAGGTCGGAAAGACCCAACTACGATCTATTGTGGATTGGAGATGGTTCTAGTTGGGATATCCACATGCTCCAGTGCCCAACCGATCATATCATTGTAAGGCAAGAGCCTAGGCCTTTCCACTATCTTATGTAATTCTGATTGAGCAACGATTTTGTATTTGGTAGCTAGGTCTTCCTTCTCATTGTCACTTGAATCATCTGGGCAATTTACTAGTTCATAATGTAGAATAGTTGATATTTGCATCTAGGATTTAACAATGTCTATGCTTCTGGGCGAGGTGTCGAAGAGAACATCTTTGTTCTGGCTTGAACTTTCACCAGTTGTTTTAGGTGTTTTTCGTGGAGCCATGGTATCAAGCCTTTGAATTTTGTTATCTTCCATAGGAGATGTGTAAAATCCTTTAGCTAGAAAAACTTACTGCTCGGTAAAAAACACATAATGAAATCCAAATTCACATCCCTTTTCCTTTAATCACATCAATCAACCAATACCTTTACTGACGGAGTATTTAATTTCTTTAATGAATCAGATTAAAGCGGTGGCTCACAATCTAATTTGGAATGATTGTCGTAAAGGCATTATGAATGCCATTTATTTTTTGGTGGTTCATGCTCGGGAAAAGCACAGATGAAATTTGAATTTGTCTGAGTCATCATTAGGCAAATGGGTCAATAAGAGATAATCTGATCCGGATTATTTTCAACACGAAATGAGAACGGAGATATAATAAAGAAATGCATAGAGATATCATGTATATCCAATAATATAACATAAATGTATCAGAGATGCAACCATAAACACAGATATATGGTAATACATGATTTCTATTAATCAAAGAAATGTACAGAGACTGTAAAAATACAGAGTGAAAGACTCACTAGAGTGGTGGCGGCTTATCTCTGAGAAGAGATGTGACGACTGCGCTCATTCGCAAGAAGATCATTACAATGAGGCTCTGAAGGCCTTTTTACAATAAACAGGAATGTCAAAAACCCTAGACATCCAAAAACCTAACCCTAGGAGATGGAGCGCCAAAAGTCATGTGGGCCCTGTTTGGGTAAGTTAGTACATCAAATTCTCAAGGTCGTAACTTTTTCATACGATCTTTGTTTTAGGCATATGATAGCTCATTGGAAAGGTATCGTCGAGGGGATTCATTTTGGGGGCTCAATCATGCCTTTAGATATCATTGAGAACCTCTATCTCGAAAAACCTTCATTTGGGCCCTCAAAATGGCCCCGGAAGTTAAAACCTGCTAAAAATAGTAAATTGCCAAAATTGCCAGAAAATTGTTTTGAGCCAGTCGAAAAAGGTGGGTGGCCACCGATATCCACTTGGATCATAATCATTTGTTAAAACATCAGTTAATCATATTTATCGTTAAGTAAATTTCGACATTTCGACTCTTGGGAGATCTTATAACATCCTGAGCTATAACTCACGAAATGCGAAACCGCGAAGTGATTAATTAATTTTAATTGCGTTTAACACTTTTTAATTAATCATGATTAACCTCAAAGATTTCAGGGTTTTGGGTCTCGGGATATTGATAGGTGCTATATGTTAGTATCCTTGAAACGCGAAATCGTAATATGATTTATTAATCATTAATTGTTCTTAATCCTTAATTAACCTGGTTTACAACTTAAGATAATTTCGTGATTTCGGATATCGAGACTTTGGAGACATTACATGTTGAAATATTTGTATCGCGAAACTCTGAAACGCAACATTTGAAACTAATCTTTTAGTGATTTGACTCGTTAATGAGTGGGTGGCTCCATGACTTTTAAGAGATTAGGATCGTTTTAGTTAAGGTGATACTTCATCAACGGTGAGACTCAAGTGCGTGTTATTTTTATTTAAACGAGAATAAAATCTATTTAAAATATATAAAAATATGTGTTCCAACATAGGTTCCATCTAGGGATCTCGTCTACCTACAGGACGAGAAGAACAATATACCAAGTGCCTTTATTGGGTAAATGGAGTCATTATTTCATTTCTTTGAAACACATTCTGAAAGAGGACACACAGAAGGATTTAGGATTTCATCCATATCTTCGAAAACTTTCAAAACTTAATCATTCACTGATCTCGAGCTTAGGTTTATCAATGGCTCCCCTTTCTTAAAACTGACTTCAAATTTTCTTAAGATAATCAAAACAACCTTAACCATCCTACCAGGATCTATTTGATTTTGTTCACATCAAGGTAAATTAATTTTAATGTTTTTAGTCAGGGAATCCCAAGTTAGCTTAGAATGTAGATCTAGTCGAAAAGAGAGCTAGTTACCAGAGTACATTCTAATTCATGTATAACAACCTTGCAGATATCGTAGACATTGATTCACTGCTAGTGAGTCTATTCAGTACCCTGGTGAAGTTATCTAATTCCCACATTGAATTTCCTTTCACCACTTCAATTAGTAATTTTGCACTTAAATGCTGAGATGAGGACAATCATTTAATGAATTTCCTTTCATCATCTCTTTTTGGACTAGATGGGGGAAATCATTTTATGAATTTCCTCTCACCATCTGTCTTATTTTTTCTTTTAAAACATGAAGTGGGGAAATCAATTTGTATATAATATACCAGGGATGATATCTATTTATAATTTAGCAACAGAGGTCTGTCAACTCACTTTGATTACTCTTGACTAATCCTACTCTGACCTTCAAGACACCTTCGCCCACAGGGAAGTTTTCACGGGAAGTTTTTATTTTCCAGGGACTTTCCTTGAGCGAAACTAATCATTTTAAACCTATTAGAAGGGCTAAGATAGTTAGGATTAGCCTAGACATACTTTTTTGTTCAGTCAAAGTTAGAGGAATTATAAGATTTTTTTGCCTATTCTCGTTTTAAAGACCTGTTTGTGAGTTTTCAAAGTTAAGGTGAGACCCTTTTTCTTCAATGAAGACCATGGGATGATATCAAGAATCATATGAAAATGCAACTTGAGAATGAGCAGGGGAACAAAATGAGGATTTGGATGTTTTGTTGTGAGCACGATTACTCCTATGTAAATTTGCTAATCGATTCTTGAACTTTTTCTTCAAAGTCTTCTTATTGCATATTTTTTTATTATAAGTTTTATTTCATTTTTATTTTATCCAGAGAAAACTCTTGATATTTAAACCGTCATTTTACATTTCTCTGGTTATAGATTACGTGACAATATTTGTGCATATGAGACTTCTGTCATACTAAGAGATATTCCTTTGAAAATTTAACCTAGGTTAATAGGGCAGAATCTCATACCTTGGATTTACTCTTATATTTTCAACCAAGTAAACTATTTTTCTGTCACCTGTTTCGAGAGAAAACCAATGTTCTGATATGTGAATGTCGATTTCTGATATCTCTTATCTCTCAACCATCGACAATTATCCTGTATGACATTAACATGAAGAATGTCAGGAACTTATGCAGATCAGAACTCTATGTGTTACTTATTTTTATATTATTGTTTTTATAAAATCAACTAACCTGGTTTTATTTACAGTGAAAGTAAAAACTTTCCAAAGAAACGAAGAATTGCAAACCAGAATATGAAAATCAAATTGGTATATACAATGAGATTTTGGAATTTGATCATTGCATGAAATGCTTCAGGTAACACTCGTTGATAGGGGCGTTAAGGATTTGTCCGTCAAGATTTTCTAGCAGAAATCGATTTTTTCCCTCAGAAGTTGTGATCTTGAAAGGCCCACACCAGATATGGTCAAATTTGTATTGTTTTCCTGAGTATTCCTTCCTAGCATCCCATTTTAAAACTAGATCACCAGGGAGAAATTCACTATCCTTAGCTTTTGGTCAAATAGAGCTTTCATGTTGTCTTGATATTTCTAGAATTTTTCATCCACTTCAGCTCTATTCTGTTGGACTTCAATCAATTGATTTATTCTTCTAGTGATATCATTTGGCTCTTCCTTTGTGTCTTTCCAGAGTTTCATTACGGACAGAGTTAGATTTATGGGAAGAACAACACCGGTTCCATATACCATTTGAAAAGGGGACATTCTGATCAATATCTTAGTGACTATTCTATTAGCCCCCAAAACATATTTCAAATGTACATGTCAAGCTTTCTTGTTCTCAATTAGCACTTTTTTAATTATGGTGATTAAGCTCTTGTTCGAGGACTCAACTAATCCATTTCTTTGAGGATAGTAGGTTGTGGAATGTCCTAGTACAATGTTGTACTTTCGACAAAAACTTACCATAGTCATGGATTTGAAAGCTTGGGCATTGTCGGTAACTATCTTCCGAGGACATCCAAATCTCGATAAAATGTTATCTTCTAAGAAATTGATCACCAAATTGATCACCACTGCGTCGGTTGCGTTTCTCATCGGAATGGCTTCTACCCATTTAGTAAAATAGTCTGTAGTAGTCAAAATCCACTTATGTTGTGCACTTGAATGTGGATGTATTTCACCGATGAAATCCAGACCCCATTGCTCAAACAAAACATCTATTTTAACTGGGGCCAAAGGTGGTGCGGGAATATTTTTATTTCCTGCAAATAGTTGGGAGGGATTATAGGGTCTGACTTTAGCATTCACATAAATGAATAGTTTCGGCCAATAATATCCATCTCTTAGGATTTTATAGGTCGTCTCTCTCCATGTGTGATTCCCTCCACACACCCCTTCATGGAACTCATTTATGACTCTCTCTGTTTCATATTCTACCAAACAGCTTAATAAAAATCCCAGAGGATCCTTCCAATGTAGTTGGCTATCCATGATACAATATTTTACGACATGTAATTTCAACATTCTAGCTTTGGAAGGAGTCATATCGCTTGGGCACTGCAGAGTTAGAAGGTAAGAAACTATGTCCTTATACCAATATGAAGAAGAGAATTTCTCCTGGATTTTGGTTTCAAGTATAGTAACATCAAATTCGTATATGTCAAGAAACCCTTCTTACTCCTGCAGATTATTTATCCCAAGTGCCTAGAAATTCGATTTGGCTAGTAGTTTAGCCAAGCCCTGACCTTTGACAAGTTTGATCGATTTTACTTCTAAGTCAAATTCTTGAATCTTGGCTAACCATATGCCCCTTTTTCCATCACTATCTGGCTGAACTAATATATCCTTGGCAACACTGGTAGGTACATAAGAAATTATCTTAGAATAGAGCACATAAGTCCTGAAAGATTTGAGGGCTTTCACCATTGTGTATGCCTATTTTCTAATATATCATATTTCAGTTCAGCATCTCAGAGACTTTTACTAAAAAATGTTATTGGTTGCTCAAAACCTTCATCATTATTTTGTAAGAGCACGACCACGACAGTGTGTTCAGAGGCAAATGAGAAAATCAAGAATTATTTCATATAATCTGGGCTTGCCAACACCAGTGCTTCACCTATAACCTTCTTGATGTGTTCGAATGACGCTTTAGCTTCGGTCGTCCATTTGACCTCATTGTCCTTCTTGAGCATATCTGTAATCAATTTTACGATTTCAGCGAAGTTCGGGATGAATCTTCTTAAAAATTTATTTTTTCCTAAAAATGATTGAATCTCTTTTTTATTCCTAGGAATATTGATACCATCTATAGCTTCAACCCTTTTCGGGTCGATTTTGATTCCATATCGAGATACTATA
>JASDQU010426644.1:0-10082 GCA_032191745.1 Picea mariana
ATGGTTGAGACAGTAGTTGATGAGTTGGCACATACATGAGGTGTATAGTTGATGATGTTGGTACATATTGATGAGTCATAGTTGATGAGTAGTTGACACATGATTGGTACATACTTGGTACATGGTTGGATGCACTTATTTATGGTACAAGTTGATTACGGGATTGTGCATGGTTGATGCACTTGTTTATGGTACAGGTTGATTACAGGTTGGTGCATGGTTGATGCACTTGTTTATGGTACAGGTTGATTACAGGTTGGTGCATGGTTGATGCAATTATTTATGGTACAGGTTGATTACAGGTTGGTGCATGGTCGATGTACTTGTTTATGGTACAGGTTGATTACAGGTTAATGCATGGTTGATGCATGGTTCAGATTTATTGGTACAGGTTTACAGCAATATATCTCACAGTGATAGTGTGACAGTGGTTCCATCATTCTACTTCTACTTCGGGGTGGCAGGACAGGGAAAGGACAGGTGGTTGTAGCCACCTTCTGGTTGTAGCCGAAGAACATAGGGGGTTGTAGCCTCCTTCTGGTTGTAGCCAGAGAATTGGGGAGTTGGAGCTTCCCTCAGGTTGTAGCCTGAGAAACTAGGGGGTTGGAGCGTCCTTCCAGTTGCAGTTGGAAAAAAAAGGAAGTTGGTGCTTCCAATGAATGTAATTCTTCAAGACATATAAAAAAAAGCATTATGTGGTTTTCTCCTGATTTGGGTTTCCACGTAAAACACTGGTGTATTGTGTATGTGTATGATTGTTCATTTGTTCATTGCTTATTTACTCTGCAGTTATTGGATAATAATCGTTCATTGATATAGCACTTGGATTATATGGTTAAAAGGGACTAGATTGCTCTATTACTGATTCACCCCCCCTCTCAGTAATCCAACAAACACACCTAGCACTCTTATCTACAATTGAACCAAACTGTTTTGAAGAAGCCAACAAGGATGAATTTTGGAATAAGGCCATGGATGAAGGATTGGATCAATAGAGAAAAATAACACTTGGGAATTGGTTCCAAGACCAAAGAATAAGAATGTGATCGACACAAAATGAGTTTTCAGGAATAAATTGAATGAAGATGGACAAGTTACAAGGAACAAAGCCATATTGGTATGTAAAGGATATGCACAGATTGAAGGAATCGACTTTGAAGAGACATTTGCCCCAGTTGCCAGAATGGAAGAAATCTGTTTACTTTTAGCTTATGCATGCTCCAAAAATGTTAAAGTATATCAGATGGACATAAAATCATTTTTTCTGAATGGGGAACTTGAAGAAGAATTCTACATTGAACAACCAGAAGGATTTTAGTTGTCAGAGAACATAGACTATGTATGTAAATTAAAGAAGGCCTTGTATGGTCTAAAACAGGATTCTAGAGCATGGTACTCCAGACTGGATAAGTATCTACAGTAGGCAGGGTTCAAAAAAGGAAGCGCAGACAACAACCTCTACATCAAGGTAAGTCAAGGTAATATTTTATTAATTGAAGTTTATGTTGATATTATTTTTGGTAGTGATAATGACAGGTTAAGCCAAAAATTTTAAAAAGACATGCAGAATGAATTTGAAATGTTGTTACTTGGAATTTTTATTTCTCAAATCAAGGAATTTTTATTTCTCAAACCAAGTATATCATAGAAATGCTAAAGACGTTCAAAATGGAAGATTGCAAACTAGTTATCACTCCCATGCAAACAAGTTGTAAGTTGAGCAAAAATGATGATTCGAAGTCTACAGATCAGAGGAAATACAAGTCAATGATTGGTAGCCCACTATATGTGACAACATCCAAACCAGATGTAATGCAAGCAGTTGGAAAAGTGACATGATTTCAAGCAGCACCAAAGTAATCACATGCATTGGCAGTAAAGAGTATTTTCAGATATCTCAAAGGAACAGAAGAGTTTGGATTATAGTATCCAAAAGGAAAAGATCTATCACTTATTTCCTAAACAGATGTAGATTCGGCAGGTTGTATTGATGACCGATGAAGCACCAGTGGAGCAACGTTCTACTTAGGTGAGTGTTTGGTATCATGTCTAAGCAAGAAAAAATCATCAGTATCTCTATATACAGTCGAGGCAGAGTATATTGCAGCAGCAACATGTTGTACAAAGGTTCTTTGGATGAAACAAACTTTGACAGATATGTAGGTTGAGTAAATATTTAGAGATAACAGTTTCAAAAGGTAAATAATATAACAGTTTCAGATCAATTCAACAAATATTCCATTAGGGGCACTCTCTACAAAGTCGCTCTCTAGAATAAGCCAGAATTCAGCAAGGTGTGCCATTTTTGCTATAACTCCTCTTCTGAGAGGTTCCAAGTAGTGACATCTATAGGAATTGAATAAAACACACTAAAGAACATTATGTATCCATTTCAAATCTTTATAAATTACGGGTACAAAGTTATTATTACTTCAAGTTAGGGTTTTTGACTAATCCAAAACTAGGCATGTGAGACTAAAGAAAAGTTTGATGAAAATGCTAGTCTCTTGTTGTTTAAGTTAAATAAGGTTTGCAAGAATGTGATCATATACACCAGGTCTATTACAGAGCTACAAATCATATTTGGATGATGAAATTGATGAGGTCTTTTGGTTGAGGTACATGTTGAGTACATGGTTGAGACAAGTAGTTGATGAGTTGGCACATACATGAGGTGTATAGTTGATGATGTTGGTAGATATTGATGAGTCATAGTTGATGAGTATTTGACACATGATTGGTACATAATTGGTACATGGTTGTATGCACTTTTTTATGGTACAGGTTGATTATAGGTTATTTGGTACAGGTTGGTGCATGGTTGATGCACTTGTTTATGGTACAAGTTAATTACAGGTTGAGGTACAGGTTGATGCATGGTTGATGCATGGTTCATATTTATTGGTACAGGTTTACAGCGGTATATCTCACAATGACAGGTTGACAGTGGTTCCATCATTCTACTTCTACTTCAGGGCGGTTGGACGGGGCAAGGACAGGTGGTTGTAGCCACCTTCCGGTTGTAGCCGGAGAACATAGGGGGTTGTAGCCTCCTTCTGGTTGTAGCCAGAGAATTGGGGAGTTGGAGCTTCCCTTAGGTTGTATCCTGAGAAACTAGGGGGTTGGAGCCTCCTTACAGTTGCAGCTAGAAAACAAAGGAAGTTGGTGCTTCCAATGAATGTAATTCTTCAAGACATATAAGAAAAAGCATTATGTGGTTTTTTCCCGATTTGGATTTCCACGTCAAACACTGGTGTACTGTGTATGTGTGTGTTTGTTCATTTGTTCATTTCTTATTTACTCTGCATTTACTGGATGATAATTCTTCATTGATATAACACTTGGATTATATGGTTAAAAAGGATTAAATTTCTCTATTACTGATTCACCCCCCCTCTCATTAATCCAATATTAACACTTTTGCTTATTCACATCTTAATAGTATAGGCCTTGGAAATATGTCTATTTTGATCTCTCTCCAATTAAAAGTTATGTAATAGGATTAAGTGGGTATGAAAATCAACACCGCATAAAGACCAAATTGAATAGAATCTGGCTCCCTATATCTATAAATGGATTTAGACTATATATTGACATTAAAATTGAGCATAGTGCCTTTACTTTCATTTTCTTAAATTGCAACTTGCATGCTTCATACCTTTGTGTTTGTGTTTTCATAAGTATGGGCTCTCCTTTGTAGTATAATATACACCATCATAGAAATATTGAGTCCATCTATGTTAATATCAAATTATTCACTCTATTTAATCATCTTCTTATATACACACATAGTTTATACACATGCACATATATAACTCTTCATACATGTGAAGTTACAAGCATGGTATTGTGAATTTGTCTTTGTTCATGAATCCATAATCACTTGTTTTTGGTGTAATTAAGTAGATGTTGTTCCTTCATACCTAGTAAACAATTTGCTTCATCCATGATATATATTCAAGTATATCAAGTATCCACAATAGGCTCGTTTTCATGATTTTTTTGTGTATTTCCTTCATCCATGATATATATTCAAGTATATCAAGTATTCACAATAGGATTTTTTCATGATTTTGTTCTGTGCTTCTGAATTTGTTTCAAGGGTGTGACACATCTCTGCTGGTAGATTCCAGTCCTGGAAACCAAGCAGAGAAGGAAACCAAGCAAAGAAGGAGGCATGACCCAATGAAATTATCATAGTATTTGATTTCATTGATGATATGAAGAAGGTATTGAAAACCGTATGTCCCAACACAATACCCTGTGATGACATTTTTGTTTTGGCTACAAGAGATGTTATAGCCCTGGTATTTGCACTTTTTCCACTAGAAAATTTCCTCAAAATTGTATTAGTGTATAATTATTTTTACATCTGCAAGGATCCTTGATCAATATCTGTTGATCCAGCTAGTCACTATTCTATCACATATCCAAAAAATATCCATCTAGACACTATTATGTCATAATGACTATCCAAAAAATATATTTTACAGAAACACTATACCTAGTTAATGCTAACATTAAAGTAGTTCATCTCCTCAAAATATATCAAAAAAAAWTTGATCCATGTATCAACACCCTGAACCGACTCAAAACATAGTGRGATTAAAAAAAAATTATATGAGTTTGAGAACCTGYCRTCCCTCTTTCCCATGTGAAATATGATAATCCTCCTTTCGGTTCCAAGAGGGCTTGTTTTGATAATCGATTTTCTTCCTTATTGAATTCCCTAAATATATGATGAAAGAAAATTCCTTGAAATAAAGTAGTCAATTCCTTTGTTCTGTTCTTCCATCCTTCGATGTMAATAGCCTGTAATTTAGCTTTGTGGTTTAACCAATCGATAAAAACCTTTGAGTCCCCCATTAACTGTAACTTTTGAAAATTCCAATGATTTGCTAGTGTAAGTGTGGCCCATGCACCCATAAGCTCGGCTTTCGTGTTTGTTCCTTCTCCATAGTTAATATACCATCTGTATACAGTCGACTATGGAAATTTTATGACGCCCCTAGCTCCACATATCAAGCCACCTGTTATGGATGCCCCATCAAAACAAACAATAGTATAACCATCAATCTGTGTGATCGGACAAGTTCTTATGGAGATCATTTTTTGTGATTGTGGAAGTCTGTTGAGTGATCCAAGTGTCTTATATACCACTGCCCAAACCGAAGGAGATTTCTCATAAAATATTACTTTGTTTCTCTCAATCCATATAAACCAACAGGTAAGAGCAGTCCAATTTTTTGAAACATTCTTGTCCTTCATCCAGGAGGATATACATTCAGTAAGTGAAGTTTCAGCCCAAGATTTTTTAATTTGTAGAAAATGTGTAATTCTGGCCCAAACTATCTAAGTGAAAGTGCAATGAAGGAAAAGGTGGTTGATATCTTCAGAATTGTGTTTGTAAAGAAGGAAAATACCAGGTCCCTCCCAACCATTTTTTTGTAGGACGTCCCAGGATAGGATCCTATTTTCAGCGGCCATCCATATAAATAATTTAATCTTCAGTTGGAGGTTCCATTTCCATAAATTTACCTTCCATCCATGCCAAATCGGATAATCCTAAGTAGAAATAAGGGAAGAATATATATTTTTTACAGTGATGCTTCTAGAAGAGTCACCTCCGGTCCAAAGTAGAGTATCATTTAAATAATGGAGAAATACACCAACGCCAATAATATCTTTAAAATATATTTCTCATTCGGAGGATAGAATTCTCGATAAGCCTAACTCCTCGTTGCTTATCCAAATATCTGAAAATGTAATGGGATCCCAGGAAACTGAGGCTTGTGCCAAAACAATGATCCTTTTCTGATTTAATTGAGTGATAATCTCTTCCGAGAGAATGGATCTATCACCTAAGCCTAATATATGATCTCTTCCAATAGAAATGAGATGTCTCAATCCTGGGCGCCAACTGAGCCAATGGGTGATAACATGAACAGATCGAGTAAGACTAGTCCATATTCTAGAGGGAGAGCATTGTTTGTGTGATGCTAGCCTGAACCAATTGATAACAGTAATGTTTGGAAAATATTTATCCCTTAATACCTTATGCCAAATTTCTTCATGCGTCAGTACCCACCATAGAGTATTAACTACCAAGGTCGTATTAAAATGTATAAGGTTTCAGAACCCCCAACCACCATTTTTCTCTGGTCTAGAAAGAGTATCCCACCTTTAGAGGTGATACTGTTGTGTATCTTTATGGTCGTTCCAGAGAAAGTGAAACATCAATTTTCTGATCTTTTTTAATACAATGTGTGGGATAGCTTCCATAGACATCCAATATACAGGCTGACCTTCCAGCACTGTTTTAACTAAAATGTATCTACCAGCCGATGAAAGCCACATGTTGCACCATAATCCGATATTCTTTGTTATTTTTACCACTAACCAATCCCAATCATCTTCCCTATGTGCCCCAGTATTTAGAAAGTATCCCATATATCTAAAGCCGATAAAGATATCACTAAAGGTATAAGGAAGAATGTTCTTGAAAGGAGCAAGTTCAACATCTGAAAGGCCTTCATAATGAATAGTAGTCTTTGATTGATTTACCATTAGTCGAGATGCTTTAGAAAATAAACTGATAATTTTGTCGATTTCCCTCCATTCTTGTAAGGTATCCTTTGTCATAATTAGTACATCATCCATGAATAGTAAATGAAAAATTTTAATCATTCGATATAATTTTATACATGTTAGAGTGCCTTCACTAATGTTTTTTTTTATTAACAGACTGAGTCCTTCCATAACCAGGATAAAAAGAAATGGAGATAATGGAAAACCTTGTCGCAATCCCCTACCACTTCTGAAGAAATATGTAGCCTCGCCATTGAGTAAAACTGCAAAGGATGAAGAAGTAACGCAACTCRTGATCCAATTTTTCATCTGGATCCCAAAGCCCACTTTTAATAGGGTCAATCTTAAATGTTCCCAATCAATGTAGTCATATGCCTTTCTTAAGTCCAATTTTAATACAAGAGATTTTAATTTTTTCTTCTTTATGCTGTGTAGACTTTCATGAGTTATTCCAATGGAATCTTGAATCCGCCTTCCTTTTAAAAAACCCAACTGTTAAGCAGAGAGTGACCTAGAAATTATCGGTTTTATCCGAATGGCAATGATTTTTTATATCACTTTGTAACACAAATTGCACAATGAAATTGGGCGGAAATCATCAAAGGTAGCTGGTTTATTTGCCTTCGGACTGAAGGTCAGAAATGTCGAATTTAGACTTCCCACAATAGAGCCTAGCCTTCTCGATTCCTCCACCATATCGAGGAGATCCTCCCCAACTAAATCAAAAAAGAAAGTAAAAAACTCAATCGTCCGGCCCTAGACTCTTATCTTTTTTGAAGTGAAATAGAATTGCCTTTAATTCCTCCAATGTAACTGGGTTGAACATTGTACATGATTCATCAGCATTTAACATCTGGGGGAACAACTCAATTATCTTGACTTGTTCAGTATTATTTGTGATGATCGGGGCCTTGTAGAAATTTTTGAAATATTGAACCGCTTCCTCCTTTAAGGCTCCCTATTCTGATATTTTAACTCTATTTCCATCAGTGATCTCCTAGACATGATTTCAGATCCTACTGTGGCTAGCATAATTGTGGAAAAAATTACTATTATTGTCCCTTCTTTCCATCCATATATCCCTGCTATGAAGTCTCCACTATTCTTCAACCCCTCTTAATATATTATTTCTTTCGAGTTCCATCTGCCAGAGAAGTTTTTCCTCTTCAAGATTTGTAGAATCATCGAGCAATCACATAATCGAGTCCTTTATACCATATTCTAAGGTCATCAATTTTTATTTGTTCCTGGCAATACTTTCTTTATACCATAGTTTTTTATGTGACTTTAGAACTTTTAATTTCCAAACTAATATGTTTTGTATTCCACCTTCGGATAAGAAAATAAGATCCTTCCAAATCTTATGAACTAAATCCACATAATCTTGATCATTTAGCCAATGGGATTTTAGTTTGAATGGATAGGCCTTGTAATAAGGAGTAATATTAAGCTATAATAAGACATGAGCATGATTAGAGATATATCGAAACTCAACCCAAGACCTATATAGGCCAACAACAGATAATAAATATTCAAAAACAAGACATCTATCCAATCTCCCAGCTACCGCTTCCTGTCCAGAACATCTATTCCTCCATGTAGGAACCAATTTTGTCGGTTTGATGTCTATCAAATTTTTGGACATAAATAGATCTCTGTAATAATCATTTGTCGATCTAGGCAAAGTGGATCCTCCCTAGACCTCATTCAAGGAAAATATAATATTTAGGTCACCAATAATGATTGAATTCTTAATATCCAATATACTGTTGTCTGTCATCGACTGCCATAAGAGTTTTCAGTCTGTGCATGGGCCACATATATTAAGCAGAGCTATCTCCTGCTTATTTTTATAACACCTGCCTATTAACAGAATACCACCAATAGTAAGGTAGGGAGACAATTCATATAAATTAGGATCCCAAGAGACTAATAATCCCCCCGATGTAGCCACAGAATTTATAGCACACGAAACCTAGGAGGGGTGCAAAAGGTGCATGAAATCTCTTATTTTCTATGCATTAACCAAAGTTTCCTGAAGAAAAATATTTTTTGGTCGAGAATGATCCAAAAGTCATCAAACAGAGGTATCTTTGAGGGTGCTTCCAATCCCTCTAATATTTAAGTATAGTAATAACATCACTTAGCCTGGGCCAGGTCTTTCATTGCTCTAAGAGCCCAACTATCAGTGGAGGAAGGGATAGAGTCATCTGTCTGGGAAGATAATACCGCCATTTTTTTCTAGGTGATTCGAGTCTTTATAGGAGAGTGTTCTATGTCAAGGCCTCTTTACCAGGAAAATTCTTTCCCATTCCCCTCGGTATGAACTCGAGAAGTATTAGCCTCAAATTCTGATGAAGGATCAATGATAGCCTTACCCATATAGGTAGGTAGTTTAATAGAAGCGTTAGTGTCCTGAATGAAGGGGATCACTGAGTCAAGTACCGCACTGAGGGTGGAATCATCCTCCTATGATTCTCTAAACCCAGGGTCCATCACAATATCTAACATATCCAACAGAGAGTGGGTAGGGTTAGGTATCGGTAACCGAGAACTACACAGTTGAGGTAAGGAAAACTGAAGTGACTTTGTAGGTGGAACAATAGGAGAACCAGAAGAACGTGAAGGTAGTACCCTAGATACTAGGGCTGGGGAAGAAGTCAAGTCTTGTGGACTCACCGAATCCACCATAATAGATTCATTAGTCACTGTTTCACCCTCATTATACCCCTTAGCTAAGGTAGTAKATAAATGAAGCCAACGCAAATTATCCAATGTGTCCTTTTCCTAGAGCAATAAAGACGAGTATAATGTAGRACAAAGATTTTTTAACTTACGTATAATAGACGTTGAAGAATCCGTCTGGCTTCCTAGCTAGGGACCATAGTGTAATGGCTCGCTTCCATAGGAGTCCACTTATGTAACGTAKTCGTGAGGGTCTTTTTTTAATAGAGTGTCCTTCGACGATTCTTCCRTCATATTACYAGTGCAATCTCGATGTAGGTGGCCTGTGCAGTGACACYGACTACATAGGAAAGGTATTCCAAGATAGTCTAACCATTGTACAATATGGCATCCTCTCCATTATATATCTAAAACCTCTAGTAGCCCTCCATGGATGTYCATTTCTACTAAAATTCTACCCATTTTTCTATAAGAATTTTCCAAAGTCTATAAATCCAGTGAAATAAACTTCCCCAAAGAATCTCCAATATCCATCCTTCATTCCACAAATGAATAGGTAATCTTGCCAGTAGTACATACAGGTGACAAAACTAAAAATATTTGTTTGTCGTGTGCCAACATTTCAGCATTAGGCTGCTACCCCCATGAACCCATAACATATTCAGCAAAAGGGACACATCTTCTAGGGTTCTACAGATGAAACCCATCCAACCCTTCATTAGGAAGAGTACTTCCGGCGAGTAACCAAGAATAGGAGCCTTTTTTTTCCAATCCAGGTTGATACAGGCCCTTTATTCAGATAGGTATAA
>JASDQU010426768.1:0-10007 GCA_032191745.1 Picea mariana
CAGGATACACACCATTTAACAGAGTACAGAGATAGCAATACTCTGTTTCGATTATAGTCATGAATCGGGTAAATGAAATCACATGAAACAGAATCGTAATCGTTTCCCAACAAATTGAATCCATATGTTATAAGATCGTTTCGATACTCAATTGAAAGTAAAACAAATGGAAAACACATCATTACACTAGTGAATCAAACAGGATTATCACGATAACTGTATAGCAATCGATTTAGGTTGTGAACGAATCCAAACGATAATCGACTCATAACAAAATCATAACAGGATTTGTTATAAATTTCGATCGTTGATCATTGCACAGTAAGAAAACAAGATCGATTAATTTTGATTACAATCATTTCAACCAAATGAATCATATCATGGTTTGACCAATTCATTTCACAAATTTAAAATACAGAGCATCAATTATAATCCGAACTCGACTCATAGGACAAACTTGCCAAATTAGAACAAAAGCGAATCGATTTAGCTAAGATTTTCACACAGTTGTTATGATTCAGATTCATTTCCAAATCGGGCGCGAATGTTATTTGAGCGTAATGTTTTCATCAAAGAGACAGAGTCATTATCCTTAACTTGGAAACAATCAAAGATAGAACATCACACGACACAGCATCGTAACAAGTATCTTTCCGAAAATGTTTACCAGTCATAGCATACCAATGACAACGAAATCGAATCTGAGCAAAATCGTAACAGTCAAACTTAATCAAACTGTTTACCAACCATAGCATATAGATCATAACCAAATCAAATCCGAACATGATTGTGTTCTAAAATGAATATGAAAAATTTCCCTTTCAAGTCAGATACAAAACAATTCATTTGAAGGCAAACTATTAATTTTGTCACCTTAACGAGGCAAGCCAATCAATCAAATTCAAACGAAGATCACTCAAATCCAATCAAAATCTATTGATTTCTATACTGGGAATAATCAGATCATATATCGAATCGAATTTTCTTTTTATTCAAAGCAAATCTATATATAGAATGCACGCAATATAACAGAGCCATTCACAGGGTAAACAGAACTTTTTAAAAACTGAATTGAAAACATTATAACAACCTAGATTATTTACAAAACAAAACGATGTGAAAACCATACCTGTGCAGTGACGAGGATGCTTGTTTATACCAGCTTGGAATTTACAACAGCCGTGGCTGATTCCACATTTTTGAACAGGATGGAGCCGGTTGTCTTTTGCTTTTTGTCTGTTGATTGTAGCTTGGCCTTTTGACTGGCTAGGACTGCAATCTGGTCTTCCAATGATTGAATCCTCGATTGGAGTTTTGGAACATCAATATAATATCGCTCTAACCATGAATTGCATTGGTCACAAGGTGACTGTGTGGGTTTAGACAGAGCAGGCGAGGGTTTGGCCAAATGACCGAGTGTTTCACGAGGCAATTCAATACCCGGGTAGTTAGGGTCGTCCTTTAGGCAAGGGCGTAGGTTTGACACAAAATCATAAGGGGGTTCTTCACATAAACCTTGCGAATAGGGGTATTTGCTGGCCAAGAAACGCTCAACCTCCGAATCAGAGTCTTCACTCAAGACGATAGGATTTGGCTCAACAGGGGGTTTTGTCTTGTTCCTTGCCATCCGTGAAATCAAACGTGCATTCTTTTTACCATTATCGTTAGAAGTAGGGTTTGCCTTGGGATTTTTTGTCACAGGCTTAATAGTCTCAACACTCATAGTCACACTGTGGGGTAAGTCAATAGGAGGGTTGGCGAAGGGCTTAGGCAGTAGGATATGGTAGGGCACTGGGGGTACAGCCTTGACCTCACTCACCACAGGTTTGTCAACCTGTGTAGGGTTCATATCCTTGAAACCATTCCGAGCAACGAAAATGCTCCAGCTATCCCCGTGAAAACTCAAATGATAGACAACGATAAGCTTGATAAGCCCATAATGAAACAGGCTACTATCAACCTGGTGCCTTTTGAACTTCTTCGACATTTTAAACAGGATACGATGCAAATAATAGGGCATATTGAGAGAGTATCCCATAAAAACCATAAGAAAACGTAGTTGGTGGAGGAACACAAGTCTGTATCAACCTTCACAGGTCACGAACTGTTTGATTATCATCAATAAATTGTGCCATCGCGGTTTAAGTGCAGAGATAGACATACCTCTGTCACACGAGGTAACCTTGCGCGAGAGGAAGAGCAGTGTCCATGGGACCTCCTCGACCTTGCAATTCTTGAACCATCGTTGTCCAGTGGCAGGCAAACCCATAGCAAGACTGATAAATTTCTAATCAATTTCCAATTGTATGTCGCCTACTTTGGCTCGACAGCCATCGAAGGTCATGGAAAACTGTTGTGCTACACAGAGGTTAAAACCCTCGAATCATTTCACGAAGGTAATCCATCCACTATCTGCCAAATCTTGGCAGGCGTTGTCAAACATCAATAGGGCTTGACTGCCATTGGGTTCAACTCGCACGACTGGGGCCATGGAGCCGAATGCATGGTAAGGGAAGGGTTCGAATTCACCAACACACACAGTAACAGAGCTACCCGAACCAACAGTAATGAACGAGCCAAAAGGGGTAAGCATAAATGTGAGCATGTGAAGGTGGTGGAGTCTGCCATGCATAATATTCATTATCCAAGTACAACTGCCAAATTTCATAGTTGTTCACTCCATAATAATAGTTCAACCATTAAGTCATGCATACAACCAATAAAATCAAAGGTGTATACCAATGCGCGCAAGCGTTATACCATAATGTTAAAAAAAAAAATGACATATAAATCAAAACCCAAAATCAACTATGCACCAATGTATCAATTCATATAATCACAAGTTTAACCAAGGTGCCAAAATGATATTGCATATAGTCGACAAGCCAAAAGTTGTGAAAAGATTGACATAAGGATCATATCATATATATAAAAAAGATTAATTAATCATAACCCCTATGCATTTCCATAGAATCAATGGTCAGGCAAATTATATAAAATGCAAATGCAAATGCTCAATGCCTTGCAAACTCAATAAAATCAAGTTATGCAATCAATATAAGAATGTCCAATGAGCATAGTTCGAAAGTCCTTTCAGCCACATAACGATAAACAAAAGGTAAGTGCAGTAGGCATATCGATAAAAAGATCATGACTGTTCAGATAGTGATCAAAAAACAACTTCAAAAGGAGAAGTTTTCACGCTTACAGTCGTGAAAACTTAACGAAGACGAATGTGCAAATGTCACAAGAAATGAAAATGTCATCTATTTGAAAAATGCGATGAAAACTTGATGTTTGCAAGACATAGGTGTAGGCAGCTTGTAGGATCATTAAAAAAAGGTGAATTGGCTGCCAACAATGGTGACACACTGGTAGAAGCAGTTATCTCTGTTAAAGAAACAAATTCAGATTAGGACAGCAAAGAAAATTTCAACTCAGAAATAACAACCAGAAAATCGTACGAACATCATCATTAATCATTCTTTTCAGCAGTGTTTAAAAGATAAAAACCAATAACAATCTAAAGATCAGTAAGTCACGATATTAAAGGTAAAATCTCCAATATTGTTGGCATGGCCACTGCTGCTAGCAGGCGTCCATAGCCTCGACAGGGTTGCCATTTAACCCACTCTGACATCTCCTGCCAAGAAGTTATGGATCAGCATAAAGGACATTAAAGAGGTTTCTTTTTTGCAGATTTTCGTATACCCGACATTGCTTCACTGCCAGCAGGCCCGTTCAGTACCCCGGTGAAGTTGTCTTGGTGCCATGCATGCATTTACCCACTGCCAGCAGACCTGTTCAGTATCCCGGCGGGTTTACAAGCACTTCCCACAGCTCTTATTAATAATTTATATTTTGTTTTTCATATGTATATAGCTAAGCGGGGTGACACTAAAAATCTTGATATCTTAACATATTTTTTAGACCTCATCATAATTTTTTTAGAACTGTCCTTTATTTAGCTCCATAGATGTTTTATTTACAAAACACTTCCTATGATAGGGAGACATCTTTTGAGTCATTCCTTTACGGAAAAGGGATAGCGTAAAAAGATAATAGATGATCATGACAAACTTTGCTCAGAGATCGAAATCAGTAACTTCTTTCAAACAACAAATTTTCCAACAGATATTAGATTCAACAATATATCATTGATGTTTGTACAAATTTTCAGAAGTTACTTCAGCGCAGGAATTTTCTGTCATCTTTGTCTGAATAGTTCAATCTACAGGTATGTGTATGTCCAAAAATGCAAACTGATAAATTCAAATCAAAATCAAAACAGAAAGAAAACGAAAATGTAAACAAAATGAAATTATTTACATAATATACAAGGGTAGTTATCAAGCAAAGTATCTTTTCAGGGCATGGCCATTCACCGAGTAGATGTCAAGCTGCCCTTCAAGGTTCTGCAATCAAAAGGAACTAGGACCCAACTTTTCAGCAATCAGAAATGGCCCAAGCCATAAGTTTTGAAATTTGGTGTGCTCACCCTTTCCTTCGTGTGGTTTGTCCCACTTTAAGATGAGATCGCCTACTTCAAAATTCCTATCAGAAGCAAAATTAGAATCGAACCAGCTTTTAATCAATTGTTGATGTTGATCTAACTTACGCTTAGCTTGGGCTCTAACTTCTTCTAACTTCATCAAAGCGTTAATCCGGTTTTCTAGAGGGGGACAATCTTCTTCTTGGACTTTTTGTGACAATTGAAGAGAGGGAAGAAGAATGTCAGGTGGCAGAATTGCTTCTCTGCCATAGACGAGAAAAAAGGGGGAGTTACCTATAGCGGCTTTGGGCATTACCCTATCATCCCACAATGCGTTCAGCAGTGCATTGTGCCAATTCTTGTGATTTTCAACCACAATCCTCTTGATAATTTTAATCAAGTTCTTGTTTGTTGATTCTACTAATCCATTGCCCTGGGGGTAGTAACTAGCAAAATACTTCAGCTTTATTCCTTTTTCCAAAGAAAACTCGCTCATCTCAAGAGAAGAAAAGTATGAAGAGTTGTCAAAGACTAGACAGTTAGGGATGCTGAAACGAGTGATAATATTCGAGTTCAGAAAAGCAATTACCTAACTGGTGTTAACAGTTTTTAGCGCAGCAGCTTCAAAACATCGTGTAAAGTAATCTGTGGCTATCACAATATACTTGTGTTGTTGCGAGGACGGAGGGTTAACTGGACCTATGATATCAAGGCCCCATTGCTGGAAAGGAGAATCTACTGAAACGGGTTGCAAGGGAAAGGCTGGTTTTTGCAGCCGCCCTGATGCTTTCTGACAGATGATTCATTTGCAACACAAGGCATGGGCATACCTAAAAAGCATGGGCTAGTAGTAAGCAGCTCTTAAAACTTTGTGAGCAGTGGTGTCACCACCGAAGTGGCCACCAGCTTCTCCTGCATGCAACTCAAGCAAGACTTTTTCTGCTTCGTCTTTCTCGAGACAGCGCATCAGTACGCCGTCAAAATTTTGATGAAACAGTACACCATTAATTAGATGAAAGGAGGTGGACTTTAGCCTCAATTCTCTTCTCTTGGCGGGGTCTAAGTGATGAGGTGCTGACCCATGTTCAAGACAGAATCTAATATCACCGTACCAGGGACTAATGAGGTTTTGTGCGCAACAAATCAAACTTTGATCGCTTTGTCCTAGGTTTGACGTATCACTATCTTCTTGGTGTCTTGTTTCCGAATCAACAACCAATTTACATAACCCTTGGCCTCTCACGATCTGAGCTGGGGTGATTTCTAAGTCATACTCCTGCAAGGAGGTGACCCAGTTAGCTCTCTTCTCTCCTAAATCCTTCTGCACTAACAAGTTCCTTACGACAAGGTAGGGGACAATGACTTTTTTCCTTGACTTCAAAAGATAGGACCAGAAATGCTTAACTTCTTTGAAAACAGTGTAGGCTTGCCGATCAACCGCTGGGTAGTTAAGTTCAGCGCCTTTGAAAGAGGAAATCATAAAGGCGATGGGTACTTCGTTGTTTTCAGAATTCTTCTGAGTTAGGAATGCGGCATAGGAACGGTCAGAGGCAAAAGTATAGAGTGTAAAATCTTGAGAGAAGTCAGGGCTCATGAGAGACGGAGCGTCTATTATAGCCTTCTTTATCGCATTAAAAGCTTGATTTTCTGTGGGTCCCCAGTGATATTGGGTGTCTTTCTTTATCAGGTTCTATAGAGGCCAGACCATTTCGGAGAAGCTGGGGACAAATCTTCTCATGAAGTTAATTTGGCCTAAGAAAGACTGCATGGATTTCTTGGATGTAGATGGGGGGAGTTTAGCGATGACTTGAGTCCTCTCAGGGTCAATAATCATCCCATCACTAGACACAATGAATCCATTTAATTTACCCTGTTCTACTGCAAAGATGGACTTTTTGGGTTTCAAGGAGATGCCGTATTTATGACATCGTAGCAGAACGACTCGTAAGTGAGCTAGATGATCGTCTTTGTTTTTATAATAAACAGTCACATCATCTAAGTAAACTACGATGGAGTGATTGATCAAGCCTCGAAAAGCAATGTCCATTGCTCTCTAAAAGGTAGCACCAGCATTAATCAATCCAAAGGGCATTTTGTGATAAGCATAAGTGCCCCATGGGGTATGGAAGGTAGTTTTGAGTTGGTCTGGAGGAGACATCAGGACTTGGTTGTATCCAGAGAAACCATCCAATAAAGATAACCTCTCGGAACTAGATACTTGTTGAAGGATCTGTTCCATGGGTGGGACAGGATAATTGTCTTTGTCAGATGCTCTATTGAGATTTCGGAAATCGACGCAAAGTCGAATTTCCCCGTTTTTCTTCCGAACTGGGACAAGTTTGGACACCCATTGAGTGTTCCTAATAGGAAAAATTATTTTATCACTTAGGAGTTTATTCAATTCTTTTTGAACAGTCGGTTCTAGTTTAGGGTGCATCTTCCTCAGTTTCTGTTGGAAGGGTAAGGTTTGGGGCTTCATCGGGATGACATGCTGTATGCTATTAGGGTTGAAAGTCTTAAGATCATCATACGTACAAGCAAATACATCCTTAAATTATTTAAACAATTTAACAAAAGCAACTTTTTCTTGTCTATAACATCCCAAGCCTAGATTAATGCACTGAGGATTTTCACTAGTTCCTAAGTTCACTTTTTCATAAGACAACGAGGAACTATTAGTTTTACAATTGACTATCTTTTAAAATTTATCTTCAAAATCATAAAACTTCTCTAATCTAAATATGGATTTGGGTATGGAATTTACCATGTCCAATAATGCTTCAGGAGATTTCGGATCAGGTATTACCGTAAAATCGTGTAAATTGTCATCGTGCGTGCGTTCATCTATCACCGCGCCTTGAAAGGTTTCTTCCATGTGCAGAAAGTTAATGATATGCTGATCATCGTCAAATACTCTCTAGTTTGTGATATTGTCAGGAACTGATGGTCGGAACAATAGCTCGACAGAGAATGTGTCTGGGGACAAGCCTTCTGCAGGAAGAAGTTTAGAAGCTACATTAGCTAATAGATCAGCTTCGGTATTATTTAATCTAGGAATGAAATTTATATTGAAAGAAGAAAATTTATTCATTAAACTCCATACCTCAGACTGGTAACTTTTGAGATGCGGGGAAAGACAGTGTATAGAGTCTCTTACCTTCCTAACCACTATTTTAGAGTCGCCAAATACAACCAGGTTTTGAATGTTCATATCCAGGGCTTTTCTGAGACCTTGCAATAAAGCCTCATATTCTGTAGTATTGTTAGTACATTCAAATTCCAACCTACATGCTATCAATGTTTTGTTATCTGCTGGATCGATAATGACACAGCCTTCTCCGACTCCTTCTTTGGACTTTGACCCGTCAAAATACAGAGACCAAATTCGATTTGCATCGGGTTCATAGGATTGTTGTGTGGAAGGTGCGGGCTGCGCAAATGCTACGATCTCGGACTGCTATTCTAGATTGGTGATTGGTGAAACCTTGGCCACGAAGTTGCCGAAAAAGGTGTCCATCCCTTGTACTTCAGGTGAATCAGCAGGAGGTGTATATGGTTGGTTGGGATCGTTCAAATCTGTGACCGTGAACTTAAGGTAATGCTCACGATCCACCCTGATCTTGTTAGGCTTACCATTCTCTGGGAGCCATAAGTGAGACCAGCCTGTTGCGAAGTAACCATGTAGCTGCTTGGACCAGTCCCTGCTTAAAAAAAAACCATACACTTCTGGAATATCCACCACAATTATATCAATAACTTGATGAACCTTTGGGTTAGACGATAATCTAATCAATACATTTTTTAGTTCGCCTATAACTTTGACATTTGTCCGATCAAGTTGTATGATTTTTAAAGTAGATGGTTCCACTTCAGCGTTAATATTTTGGCAAACGGACCAAGGCATCACATTGGATGACGCTCCTAAGTCCACCATACAATTATGCACATTTCTATTGAAAATCTCAAAAGTTAAAAGAAAAGGAGGTACATTCTTGCGAGTACTAAGAGTAGTAGCTTGTGGTTTCTTACTCGCAATTTTTAAGGCTAATTTATCTACATTATTTACATTATTTACATTATTTACAGGGACTACATGAAGGCTTCCTTTATCTTGAGGATCAAGATTGTTTTTAGTGGAAGTCTTCTGCGGAACTTTGCTTTGCACAACCTTGTTACCATTAGAATTACCATTTTTGTCGTTCTCTGAAATATTTTGCAACATTTTTTGTAACAAAAATGGAAACTTCAACAACTCATAAATAAAAATGCCATCCCTTAACTTTTTGAGATCTTCGACCACATCATAATCTAAGTTGGGGCTGACATTACTCTGCTTAGTTTCTGTTGATTTAGATTGCTTTGGAGGGGAAGTTGTAGTATTTTTTGTAGAAGGTTTCTTCACTGTCTTACTCCTAGTGTTATAAGAGTGAATAGTCTCAAAGTTAACTTGAAAGATGTTGTCCGAGAAGTGTCCAAAAATGTTTGGAGAAGACTCTTCTTCTTGAACTGTCTCTGGTTCGACTACCTCCTCGGGAATCTCATGAGGAATCAAGTTATCTTGGGCTTCTAGAATTGTTTGAAGAGCACATTGCAAACTTTTTAGATTAAGGCCTTCGGTGGTTGGGTTAGGTTGATTGGTAGGAAAGGGCTTTCGAAAAGGAGGTTTTTAGGGTCCTTTACTCGAGGAAGCTTCTTCGGTCGACCTCTTCAAGTCTATAACTTGATTAGACAGTTTTTGAACAACTTTAGTTAGGTTTTCCAAATCAAAGTTTTTAGGTTGTGTTTTACTTTGTGTGGGTCTGGGGAGGATTTCAATCTTCTTTTTGGCAGAAGAAACAGTCTCAGTTTCATTGCTAGAAGTTTCCTTAAGACTAAGTATGTCTTTTTCTATCTGGCTGGCCTCCTCGAAGGCTTCTAACAACGTGGCCTTTTTAGATCATTTAACCCAAATAGCTATGCTTTGATGCAAATCTTTGGTGTAGGAAGCTATTATAAGACTCTCAGCGGTCATGGAATCCGCAGGGATTCAGTTTTTAAGCATAAAAAATCTTTGATTAAAATATTTAACTTTTTCTTTTGGGTTCATTTTTAAGATAGAAAGGTCCATGACTAAGACTTTCGGAGGCTTACCGTCTCCGAACTTTTCCAAAAAGCATGAATCAAATTTTTCCCAAGACACGATGGTATGGGGTTGCTGGGAAAAGTACCAAGTGGATGCATTACCCTCAAAAGTATACGGGAACAAACTATAGACAACGTCTTCATGTTCAACATTGTGGAGTCTTATGGCTAACATAAATATTTTTATATGATCTTCAACTATCTGTTTCGAATCAGGATCAAACTTGGGAATCCATTTCTCCAGGTGCTTAGGTAAAGGGTGCTGGGCTCCAGGTACGGCTATGGCATCCTGATCCAACCAGGGTCTAGTAGGGTTGTTCTGATTCGCCATTGGGGTAGTGGGTGTGGAAGGCTGAGAAGGTGAATTACCTTCGTCTGATGAGGAATCTCCTCC
>JASDQU010426892.1:0-10033 GCA_032191745.1 Picea mariana
TAGTTTTTAGTTTCATGCTCATGTTGTTATTTAGTTTTTGTTTAATTCTTGTTGATACCTTTATTGTTTTCTTTCTAACCTTTTGCATTACAGCTGTCATGACTAGAAGAGCCCAACTAGGCATGTAAGTGCTCCCTTTTTGCTCACCCATTGACGAAAAGAGCACGAACAATAATAACATCACTTAAATGCATATGGTATACATCAAAGCATCCGTGTGTATATTACCTTGTGAGTTGTAATGTCTTGTAATGATTATTATAAGAACACGGACATGGTAATGATATCATTGAAGGAAATGATGTTTTTGTTATCGTTAGGAGCATGATGCTTTTATTACAAGTATTGGTATTGATGCATAATACTCTTTAAAAAATCACTAGTGCATAAATAAGTATGAAGTGCAATGTTGCCTTCAAATGATTACAATGCATTGATATGTTTCAGTGTTGAATTTTTCCATATTGCAGGTATGAAAATGCAATTTCTTGTTTTTTTCAAACAAATTTCAATTAATCATTGGAAAATAATATATTATTTATAATAYTCTTGATTTTTTTATTTTAATTATTGTGTTTGGATATAATCATTACTTTAATGTGATGTATTATTTAAATAAATATACCAATTGATTACTCCTCGGTTCATTGTAACAATGTAAATCATCCATATATTCAATTAGCAACGTAACATTTTATAACACTAGACAATATAGTAGAATAAGAAATCCATTGTATTATATAAAAATAAAAGTCCCTTCATCATACAAAATGGGACAAAATAATAGACCACAATAATCAAAATGTCAATAAATAATTGTTCCAATTATTGGTAACATGTCATCATCCAACTGGAACAATATGTCCACACACTACAAAGAGAACACCTTGTAGTAGAGATTTTTTTATGAAACCTCCCCGAAAAATGTATCCCTTCTCTATTTATAGCAGAGGTGGACAACTGAAGGTTTTTGCAGAGGTTTTTTCACCAATGCTCTTGTAAGGAGAATATGCACTAGTGTGCACATACAAATAATGCCCCGGTGTTGATGTATTAAGATGCACCATTAGCCTCTATAAACAAAATAAAATACTTAGAATATCTATACTCTAAACAAAGTGCATCGATGCACATACATATGATGCCACGATACGTATAACTGTTTGGCACACTGAGGCAAGGTAAAATAAAAAAAAAACTTACCATATTGATTTTCCTTGTTACACCTCATTATGTGTTTCTGACCTATCAGACAAGAACATGTTCTCACTTTCCTTCCATGGTCACCCCATTTGCAGTGCTCTACAGTTCGCTCTATAGCTCTACCGATAGATTCCACACATTTCCAAATTTTGGACAATATCACAAATTTTCATTTCTTCTCTACAGTGAAACCAGGCCTCCTCGGGAGAGAAGAGGCTAGATAAATTGTTTATTACCTTGTTATTTTCATTTTCATTGGATTAAGATTTGAAATTGGCTTGAAATTTGGTCTGTTTTAATTTATTTTTTTAATTCCAAGCGGTGTGTTTAAATGACTTGGCTCGCCCTGGAACTTGGTGCATCCTATGAATTTATAGGAATCATTTCCATCGATGTGTATATGATAAATAAACACATAGGTGTCATTCACAAAATGACACCATGAAAATGTTGAAAAATAAAGATAGTGGTGCATCTTTCGGGACACTCTATTACCACAACATTATAAAACACAATGCACCATTAAAAAAAAAATTGGTTCTCCAAGATGAATGGAGCACTGGTGTGTTCCATTAACCAAACACACTGCCTAGTTTTCAATATAAAATATTTATTGTGGCGGTGTGTCAAAGTCAACCAAATGCATAGTGCAATGTCCAACAAAGCACCATGTAAAATATATAACGATTTATCATAGAGGTGTGTCTTATGGGACACCCCATTACTGACGCTTCAAGAAAAATGGAAGTCTAATTTGTTACATTTAACCAACTACACTACCAAGTTTTCATCATAAAAAATTAACCTAGCGGTGTAGTAGGTACACACAATGCACTAGTGTGATTCACAATGTGGAACCAAACCAAATATTTAAGAATTATCATAATGGTGTGTCTTATAGAATGTCTCGTTATCGGTGCATCCTAAAAGACATTGCAACACTAAAAAAATATGTGCTCTAAAGAACTTGGAGCATTGGTGCTTTCCGTATAACAAACCACACTACTTGGTTTACCACCTAAAATTTTTAACAAAGCAATGCATTCCATAGAACCAATTGCACCACATGACATTGAACATATGTAAAATGGCATGGTGGTGCATATTGTGGGATTCCCTATTACTAGTGTGTTAGAGAACACAATGCAACATTAAAATACATATTGGTGCTTGAATACCCATGGAGCATCGATGTTTTAGACTAATTGCATCACTTAGTTGTGCTTTGTTTCTCATGCTATATTTTTAATACCCCAAGGTCGAGCCCCTGCTGAATTGTAATGATGTTTAATGATGTTTATAGGCTGGTGAGACAAGTGTTTATAAGTTGGGAGGCTTATGTGTTTATCAGGCCGAAGATCCTAGATGATGAAGGTTCGGGAGCTTGATTTTGTATATGTAAATACTCACATCATTAATATAATTACATCGTTGTGTGTAGACCAACCATGAAGAAAGAGTTATGGGGGACTAATATTTGTTGGGTAGGGAAAGGGATGGGGTTGAGAGGCTGGGAAAAAGGGCTAAGCTAGAGGGATTATTGCCAAGGGAATATTATAATATATTTTCCTAAAAGACTGAGGTTTGGGGAAATAACCCATGTTATCCTAAGTTCCTTTGGGGAGAGGAATGAACTCCAAGTGGAGAGGAACGAGCTCCCCAAAAAGTGATGTGTTAACCTGGGTGCATGCAGTTTTATGGGGGAAAATACATCGTTGTGGGGTTTTGTTGGCCATTCTTTCCATGCTCCCAACTAATGCAAGGACTCAGAATGATCATTCACACAGCCAACCATTTCCTCCACCGTGGAACTCTGCAACCTTTGAAACCTGCAAACCCATGAAGCTAACTCATTTTTCCTGTGAGGTAGAGCATGATTGCAAAGTGCTTGAACTATATAACACCCTAGCCATTTGTTGTTTCTACCCACGTTTTTCTCTAGATTGGTGTGGCTTGATGTCATTACTAGATCCCATACCCAATTTTTTCTATTGTTTTTACTCGTTTTACTTAGGAGATGGATAGAAGAAGCAGGTTATTAGGCCTGTGGTTTTGAAGAGGTGGGTTGTCAGGCCCGTGGATTGAAGAAGTGGGTTGTCAGGCCTATGAGAAAGTCTCTCTAGGTGATAGAGATTGTTGGGGAAGTGATTTCTCCTGGAGGGAGTCCAACAACAACTATAGAGCTTTGAGAATTCTTGATCTAGCCTGTTACTGAAGCCTTGGAAGGGAAGTGGAGCAACCAATGGACTGTGGAACAATGAAGGTGTATATTCTCAGGTGGGACATGCATGTGGGGAATGAGAGTCTGTGAGCGGTGGGCGTAGGTAGGATCTTGGGAGGGAATCCTTCATGTTGCATTGTGCAACTTTCCATAGTCTCAGCCTAGCCTAGGATTCCCTTTATCCTAGGTGGAGTTTAGTCCCAGCTCGGGGGTGACCCACTGCTGATAGATTGGAGAAAAATGGTCCAAGGATGGGAGGTTAGTGGAAGGTCTGCACGTATTTGGTGACTTTCATAAAAGGATAAGTACCATCACTATGATTATTTTTATGTTGTGTATTATGTACATGCCATGATATTTATAATATTGCCTATGTAGGTTGTTGTAGCAGATTTTATGTGATTTCCGCATTAATTTGTGTATTACTAGAATGGATATTATCTTTTTAAGTTTATATGTATGATGTTATGAAAAGAGCTCTGTCTTCCATATCCCAACAGTTATATGCTTGGGTATGGATAGTTTGATTATCATAAAAGAGTGAGAACTAGAAGTTTTGATTTGTATTAATTTCATGTGACATTGCCCAGCTCGAAGGCTTAGGGTGTTACAAATTGGTATGAGAACCCATTTTTTGACACTGAGTCTGAATTGGGCCGTATAAGTGGTTATGGAAGAAAAATAGCAGAGGGAATTGTTGTCGAGAGGAAAAAAAATCAAATTGTATAGTGTTCCTAAGTGCCAAGAGAACACCTTGTCTGTGCTTAGAAGCTCAGGAGGTATAGCGGTTCAAGAAAGTTAGCAGAGAAAAGAGACTTCAGTAACAATGGGCTTGGAAATACAAATTTTAAATTTGGGTCATTGGATCTATTTGGAAGAAGACAGATCCCTGATAGCCGTCAGATATGGAGAAGGTGCATGATAGTTAAACATAAAGTCCTTTGGACTTCGTTACTTCAGTGAGTTTTTAATTTTTTGTTGAGAAAGGAGCCAAAGAAAAAATCTCTGAAGTCTCTAAGTGACTCTCAACCATAGATCATTTTGGATAAGGAGAGTCATTGGATTTCCCAGGTAGTTTGGTGGTTCAGATTTCGGGGAAATTGGTGGAAGTGTGCACAGAATGGACTTCCTCCTAGTGTCCTGAAGTCCCAAAATCTGAAGTGAATCTGGACTGTTCATGAATGAGGAAACGTGTCAGCAGATTAGCCTATTCAAGCATTTTCCATTCAGGGAATTCATGGTGTAGCGTAGGGAAGTATCCCAGAGCCCCAAAGTCCTGAAGTCCAGAACCAATCCGGACCGTTCGATATCAGAGACACGTGTTAGCGGATTATCAAGTGTCTATAAGTTTGGAAATTTGACACTCCGAAAGAAATTATTTTTGGTTGCGCGGGAGGAAGAGATCCAAGAATTCCCAGAGCACCGAAGTGACGTGACGTGATGACGTCACTGAGGGTGACATGAAAGTGTTCGAAAATTCAAAGTTTGGGAGTTTAAAGGTGTGCAAATGTGAAATCCTTTGAAGTCTCGGAGCTCCAAAATATCGAAGCATTGGATATGATGTGGCATGATGATGCCACCTAGGGTGATGTTTACATACCCTAAGTATTCCATGTGTCACTCAATATTGGGGCCATGTGTCACCATCTTATATGTTGACAGCAATACTACGTGGACCCCGAAAAAGTTAAGGGGTTCAGGAATTCAAAGTTTGGAGGAAATAATGGATGATGAAGGAATAACTTTCAGATCTCTGAAGTTCTAAAGTCACGAAGCACCGAAGTGACATGGCTTGATGATGTCACATGAGGTGATGCAAGCACCCAATATGTGTGCCATGTGTTAGTGTGTTTTGTGATTTTAAAAGATTGATTTTTCCAGTTATAACTTGACATGTGTCACCCCTCAGATTGGGTCACGTGTCCGCTTCTTGGGATTTGCCACGTATCACCCCTCTAGTGTGTGGTTGTTGACTAGATCAATGGATAGAAATGATTGCGGAAATCCAAAGGAGAATTAATGAAGGAGATAATTCACATTCTACAATCCATCAGGATCATAGATCTCCATTAGGATAGTAGATCAATGATGGACATGATTTTTGCTCCATCGCACATCTTTCCATTGCGGAAGTTGTGGTCATTTTTAAATCCCGAGTATGTTTGAGGTCCACAACCAACTAGGACCTTCGATCTTAAAGTGATCGATATATCAATGATTTTCTCAGCTTCTGAAAATGGAGTTGATATCGATCATCCGTCAACAGGTGAATGTCGACCATAGATCTCAGTCCTTCATGGTTTTGGCAATTTTGGAGGCAACGAAATATGGAGCCTTAGAACTCCCAAAGCCTAGAGTTCTAGAGCTCCTATTGATTGTTGATCTAAAAAGGGAATGAGGAACTTCGATCATACATCCTTCGAGTATTCAAAAATTCAGTGTTTGGAAGATTAGAAGTGTGTGGGTGAAAAGTTCGATGAAGCCCGAAATTCTGAAGTTATAGAATATGAAAGTGACATCACCTAGGGTGATCTGGACCACCATATGCATGTCACGTGTCCATCTATTTTGTGTGTTTGACAGGTTAATTGTGTCAATGTAGAAGTTATAAGAACCCTTGAAGCTGAAGCTCTGAAGCAGTGGAGCCCCAAAGTTATGAATATGTATTGTGCAAGGATTCGTCAGTTCGACATTTAGGAGGAATAAGGCATGAAGTAGCAATATCTTATGAATCCTAAAGCTCTGAAGTTTCATAGATTTGAATCTCTGAAGAGGCACTTGTTCATAAGTTCGCCACTTCGGCGCTCAGAGGAAATGGGGTGAGGTGAAAGGTAAACCTTTGAAACCTGAATTTTTGGAGCCCCAGAGGATTGAACCAAATGATAACCACCTATATGTTAGTGTTGGGTCACAACCTATGGTCACATGAGATGGGAAGGGGGGGGGGCGAAGAAAAAGGGTTAAGTTCCCAAAACTTATTTTTGAAAACAAGGAAGGGCTTAGAGAAGGATCTCATGGGGTTTTTGATTTGTACATACCTACACCTAATGAAGTAAAGAAGGCCTGTAAACTCGAAGAGAGGATCCAACATGGATCCAATAGCCAATTAAACTTTGAGATGGAAGAATCCATGTATAAGGATTGCATCACTGAAAACACAAATTGTTCAAGTATCCATAACTTCCTTCTCAAAACTTGGAATTGAGCATGGAAGTAGGCATTAGACAGGTATTGAACAATAGAATATAACTGTTCACCTAGAAATTGGATCTGAATAGTCAATTTCTCAGGAAATCAACAGAAAAAAGTCTGATATATTAATGAAATCTGAGGGATGAATGTCCAGTTGGGTATGGAAGGAACCAACTCCAATGGACATGGAGGAGGAAAGGAGGATGACATAAATCTAGCTAAGACCCTCATAAAATTGCAGACAGATGTCCAAATCCACAAGGATGATAATGAGAGGATTATGAAGGCCAAGGAACAATAGGAATACTTCAATATGAAGTTAATGAAAATCCTAGAAAGAATTGAAAATAAGTTAGATAAGGAGAGTGGTTCCATCAAATCAGGAAGCCACAAGACCCCTGAGGGAAAATGAAGATCAAGGAGTGATAATAGAAATCACCATCACTACCAAAGGCATTCCAATAAGAGAGCACATAGAAGCTCAATTCCATCCCCTTTCAAGAAGCATAGGAGGTTTCGGGTGGATGAATTGAAAGGAGAAATGAACAAGATCAAACCTYCTACTTTTGATGGAGAGCAAAATAAAGATGAAAATATTTGATAGAAAAACCTCCTACTTTTGATGTTGKGATTGARAAAATATTTTCAACTGCATAATTATTCTTCTCATGYGRAGRGAAGAATTTCTATCTATCATCTAAAAGGAAAGGCATCCATGTGGTGGGATCAGATTGTGCAAGTGCAGCGCATGAGAGAGAAGAATGTTACATGGAAGGAATTCAAGATGCATTTTGAGAAGAAATACTTAACGAAGAGGTATTATGACAAAAGGACGAAAGAGTTATTTGAACTCAAAATGGGTAGCATGACCATTGATGAGTATGAAAGGATATTTTTAGAGCTACTGAAGTGTGTTTCCTTCATTAAATATGAGACAATTAATATCCAAATATATTTGAGTGGGCTACCATCCTTTATCAGTGAGAAGATTCAATATGATGATCCTAAAACTTTGTAGGAAACCATAAGGAGAGCCAAGTGCTTATACGATCAACATTAAGGAAAGCCTACTTTCCAAAGATATTGGGAAGACAAGAAGAAGTTTAAGAGGGAACAAGCCATCACTTTTTAGAAACAATCCTCAAGGAAAACCATCTTTTAGAGAGTACAAAATGGCTGAGGTAGGTGGGAAAAGGCCAAGGAAGACACCCATTCAATGTTGGGGTTGTAAAGGAGACCACAAGTATAGATATTTTCCTCACAAAAATGACAAAGTGAGAGTTTTCCACATTGTACAACAAGTAGAAATAGTGGAGTACATGGACAAAAGTGTACCAAATATCTATGCATCCCTGGACAATTTATATAGAAAATTTTTCCTCACCCTATGCAAAGTTTCTTAGAAGGCCTTATTCCATTTCCCTATGAAGAATTGAAGTCCCGTTTTGCAAATCCCAAAGCTAAAAACAATATTTTTCCACATATACGTGCCCTAACTATTATACAACATGCGTATATGTAGGTTGCACCACTACATCCTGTGTACATCGGGTTTTGTGCCCAAAATTAAAAAATGGTGTCGGGTTTCCATATCACATCATGGGATCCATGATCCTTGACTTTCCATATATTGGAAACGTTTTGACTTGACCCTTTAGTTCCATTTGAAGGATATAAATGGACCATATCTAAGCTATGGAAAACAGGAGAAGAATTCAACTTTAAGAGCAAAGTTACTCTGGAGAAATTATTCACTTCATATTGAGTCTGCATCCCTTTGTCCTTTTAAGTCTGAACACATTGTTCAGCCCCCAAGATCTTCCCTATTTGATTGAGAACCTCATTGTCTCTCTTATATGAGCTTACCTTTGGTAGAGGATTGAAGTGGTGGAGGCCCAGCTAGAAGGGACTTAGTTTCTCGGTTCCGAACCATGCCGACAGAGAAGTTTGTAATTCATTCACTTTTGCTAATTACATTTTAATAGAAATACTATTTTCTCATCCAATTAATATCTTGCAAATATTTGAATTGTTATTCCATGGGCGTAATTTTTATGAATGTTGATGGATTATGCTATTGAATGTGCTAGTTTTATAAACATAGTTACCAACTTAATGAGAACTATGACCTCAAAACGAGCACTCTAGCCCTTAAAACCCATATTTTTGCATAAAAAACATGAAAATCAACTCTAAAAATCAAAAAGTGGTGCTACCAGTAGCACCATTTTTTGTAACCGAGTCAAAATTACAACCTTTTTCAAGCATGGGCTTAAAGGATCAAATGGCTTCTCAAAAAAACTTTAAAATCAACCCCTAAATCAAAAAGTGGTGCTACTGGTAGCACCATTTTTTGTAACTGGGTTAAAATTACAACTTTTTTCAAGCATGGGCTTAAAGGATAAAATGGTTGCTCAAAAAAACTCTAAAATCAAAACGCAGTGCTACCGATAGCACCATTTTTTTCTGAGCAGGTCAAAATTACAATGTTTTTCAAGCATGGCCTTAAAACATAAAATAGTTGCTTAAAAAAACCTTAAAATCAACACCTAAATAAAAACATGACGTTACCTAAAGAAAAATATTTTTTTAAATGTTAAAATTACAGCTAATTATGACCTATTTCAAATTGTGGCCTTGACAACAAATCCCTACACAAATAAAAAAAAAACCCAAAATTGGATCCTAAATGGTCACTTGAAAATTTATTTACTAACTTCTTTTTTTTCTTAAATTTACATTAAAAAATAAATAAATAAAAAAGAGAAAATCTTCACAAATATTTTTTTTTAATGTAGACAGAAACACATTTAAAAAAATCTATTCAAAATTCAAATTTAAAAAAAAAAAAAACAGCAAAACTTAACAAAATGGTGAAAACCAAAGAAAAACTTAAAAGAAATGAAAAAAATTTAAAATTTGGCCGGAAAACAATAATTTAAATCAAAAATATGTTTTTTTACTAAAAAAAACAAAAACAAAAAGTGCCTTCAAACTTAAAAAAAATAAAAAAAATTCAACAGAATATTTAAAAAAACACATATGAAATAAAAAATATTTGACAAAACTAAATTAAAACACCTTAAAAAAAATTCATAAATAACTAAAAAAATTTCATATTTATATGAAACATACATATAAAACATATATGTTTTATATATACAAAAAAAAACACATAAGATATCTTGGAATTCATTTTCACCACAAGCTCAATTGGAATTATAGCATTGAGAAAAGGATTATTGGGGGATGGAAAGCTTATTATGGGCTTGAAAACAATTGTAAATCAATTGATCTTTGGAGTTGGGATAAGAAGAAACTCCTCTTTGAGACTCTTGTTACACCTGTTATTCTTTATGGTTGTGAAGTTTGGGGCTGTAGTATCTCTCATGAATCCTGGAGAAAGATAGAGAAAAT
>JASDQU010426911.1:0-10025 GCA_032191745.1 Picea mariana
ATCAAAATAAATTTCTTCTTCTTTAGACTTGCGGACAATTTCATCTTACTGCTATCAATATCAGAAGTTTTGGAAAGGTCTAAACTAATTGCCTCGGCTATACGACCCTGTAAGTCCCAAATTTTATAGTCTTGAGAGACTGTAATCCAAATCACAACATCAAAGGCATCACTCACCTTGTAGAAGTTGTACACCGATTTGAGCAGAGTTGTCTTGCCGACCCCGGCCATTCCAAACACACCAATTATGCGAAATTGTGGAGTTTCCGCATTAATCAGCGTCTGCAGCTGCGTCTCGGCAGATTTAATGTCCATTCCTACAATGCCCCACTCTGTTAGGGGTTGAAGTGTCTCCTTTGCTGGTGGTTGTGCTGAGGAAGAGCCAATTTGCTCAGCATGAGCAAAGATCGAAAAGAGAATTCGAAGCTCTTGAAGGAGCTGATCAAATGTCGTGTTCCATTCTCTAATCTGTCTGGAAATTCTGGGCTTGCAGAAGATGCAATCCAGACACCGTTGCCGCAGCTGGGACCTATCGATGAGACTTTTCGCCTCTGCAACCGCATCACGCGTGCTCTCTAAACAGTCTCGGATGGACTCGGGCGGCGTTCTCTGCTGATTTTGAAAGCCATTGCAGATATCATGTAAAAGCAGCTTCATACGGTTTAACTTCACTTGCAGAATGCCACGGTTCTGGTCGAGGTGAATAACATCATCGATTTGCTGAAGAAGTGGAGCAACAATAACCTTGTTGATGGCGTCGGCTGCAACTGCGGTTCCAATCTCGGCCATGGCGTCGATTGAATAAGTAAAAAATGTGTGAGATTGTATTAAGAAGGGAAAAGAAGAGGATGTGTGATGGAAGCAGAATATATTGGCCAGAGGGAGGGACAGGAAGAGGGAGATGGATTGGCAAGCGGGAGAGACAGAGGGATTAATATAGGCTTAAGCCGGAATCGATGACTGGTATGGCATATTGAGGAATAAGAATACGTAGAGGGGAAACTGAGAAACTGAAAGTGGGAATCCTATAATTTCATTTATGATTTGAAGCGAGCTAATGTTCTGAGTGGATTCCCTACATTTAAAAGAGGAATGATGGTCCAGCCCACAAGCAAAGTAGAGGATGGGTCCCCTTCTTACCCATATTGTAAGGACTGAGTTGTAAGGGCATCTGATAAGGAATGTGTGGAAATGTTTATTCCATCTTAAAAAAAAAAAAATAAGAACCTGATGCATTCTTTTGTTTTTCTTAAATGAAATGACATTTAGAAATTAAAGTAAAACTCTTAACACTATGTTACCTTGTTTTGTAGTAACCAAAAATTATTATATGAATTTTAAAAATAAAGAAAGACATTTCATATTAAAGTAAATAGAGATATTTATCATATAAAAAATTATTCTATGAAGTATGAAGAAAAGGAAAATGAAAAGAATAAGAACATGATGCATTGCTTTGTTTTATTTATTTTTAATTGAAATGCCATCAAGAAATTGAAGTTAGAGTTTTAGCATAATCTTGGCAATAAAGAAAAAGCATTATAAGAACTTCTAAAGTATAAAGAAAAAGAAAATGAAAAAAGTAAAAACATGATATATTGTTTTATTTTATATTTTTATTGAAATGTTATTGTGAAACTGAATTTAGAGTTTTAGCATCAACTTTGGTAATAAAGAAAAAGCATTATTAGAACTTTTAAACTAAAGAAATATATTTTAAAGAAATATATCTTATACCTTTATTACGAAGAATTTATTTTTGAAATTATATTAGTTTTTTTTTTTAACTTAATATTATTATTTGATATTTATTTAATGAGAATTATTAATTAAGATTATATAAAATTATTATTTTTAATTAAAGTGATTATGCTTGCTTGTGTTTGTTATCCAATATTTTTCTTATTTTTTGCATTGTCTACTTCGTCTTCCATTTTTTATATGGTTTCTTTCATCTTCTATGTGATGTACTTGCATGAGTGTGTAAATAATTATAAAAAGATCAAATATGTTTATCTTGTAACATCTTGCTATTGTTGTTATTACTATACAATATATTTCCTTTTCATGATAGTTGATGTAAATTTACATGTTAAGGTGTTAATCAATGGTGACACCATTTATTAACATGTTAACACACAAGGATTAATATTCATTGAGATGAATTTGCTATTTCTAAGAGATGTGTGTTTTGCAATGTCACTTCCTCTACGCACATCAGCTTCAACGGCTAGGGTTTATCCCTGGTCGACAACAGTCTTGCTCAGGTTCGTTCTGTGCCCTCTAATCCTTTGTTTGCAGGTCATTCTTCAGCAATGGCGGCTCCTTCATCCAGCGGCGTGGCTCCAAGCCTCAGATATGCTTCTTCAAGCCTTAGATCCTCTGGGGGGGGGGCACCAATTTTCTCTCTTAAGGATTCACCTTCTGGTTTCGTTGCCATTCATGGTAGCTCTTTTTGTGATGTGGTCAAGAGGAACCCGTTTTCTTCATCTTGTTTAGTGCAAGAAGATTCGGCTCCTTCCATCCCTACGAGGAAGGATGATATTTCCAAATTAGCTCATCTCAGATCCATGACACTCATCTGTTGTTTTAATGGTCTCTAGCCTCGTCTTGTTCATCTCCACGACTGGATTTCGAGATCTTGGTTGTCAATTTTGAAAGGTGATGTTTTCATTCACCCCTGTGCTCAAGGGTTTTTCATTATTGAGTTTGATCTTCAAGATGATAAAGATTTGATCTTTAGCTCCGACCCCTAGTTCTGGGGTAGTTCTAGTTTATGTAGGAAGCCTTGGTCTCCTTCATTTGATCCTTTGAAAGATTTTTTATCTTTTTCTCCTGTTTGGGTTAGGCTCCCAAATATGCCCCTGCATTTTTTGGGCTTATCCTCTCTCCGGGCCATCGATAATACTTTAGGAAGGTTTCATTTTAGAAGCCCTGAAATAGAAAAATGCAACATTTGCACGTACGCTCGGATTTGTGTAGAAATGGAATTACACAGGGTTTCTGGCTGAAATCATCTTAACAAGGGATAACTATTCATGGACTCAAAAGCCAGATTATGAAAAAATTGTTCTACGGTGCCAAGCCTACTTTGACATAGGACACTTGGAAGCCCAATGCCCCAGGGGTCCTAAGAAAGATCGAAAGTAGTGTAAGTCAACTTGGTGGGTTGGCTTCCACATTGATCATCAACTTATTTCCAAGGAAGATTCTTTAGATGTTGACCCTCCCAATGAGGAGTCCAAAGAGGCTCCTTTGAAAGCCAATGTCGCCCCATCCAATGAGGACTCTCCAGATCTAGATCCTCCATTAGATGGTTTAAAATATGAAATAGAGGATGTTAAGGTCCCATACGAGACTATCAAGAACCCCGAAATACTGTAAGAAACACCTCGGAAGCTCAAAGAGGATTCAACTTCTTGAGATTCAGGTAAAGAAAGGAAGGTTCACCCCAACTCCATTCCTCTTGTAAGTTGGGTAGACAAGGTTGATGAAGCTAAGGCATCAGATAAGCAACATCGGATTCAGTAATTCCCCTAGTCTTCGACATGCAGGGAATATCATGCTTTTGAAGTTGAGGTGGCAGTTCAAGAAAAACAAGAAGTATCACATCAAGGCAATACAGGAAACATAGACATCACAAATGCTCCAACATATGCAATTGAAGATTGGATGGTGGTCGGTGTTATAGAAATATTTGCCTCACCCCATGCAACTTGCTCAGAAGACCTCTTCCATTTTCCTATGCAGACTTGAAGTCCCTTTTTGCAATTCCCAGAGCTAAAAATTGTATTTTTCCACATATACATGCCCTAACAGCTATACAACATGTGTATACGCAAGTTGCACCATTACAACCCGCGTACATCGGGTTTTGTTCCCAAAATTAAAAAATGGTGTCAGGTTTCCATGTCACGTCACGAGATCCATGATCCTTGACCTTCCATATACTGGAAATGTTCTAATTCGTCCCTTTAGTTCCATTCGAAGGCTATAAACGGGCCATATCCAAGATGTGAAAAAAGGGAGAAGAATTCAACTTTGAGAGAAAAGTTACTCTGGAGAAATTATTCACTTCATATTGAGTCTGCATACCTTTGTCCTTTTAAGTCTGAACACATTGTCCAGCCCCCAAGATCTTCCCTATTTAATGGAGAACCTCATTGTCTCTCTTATATGAGTTTGCCTTTGGTGGAGGATTGAAGTGGTGGAGGTGCATCTGGAAGGGACTTAGTTTCTCGGTTCCAAGACGTGCTGACATGGGAGTTTGTCATTCATATACTTTTGTTGTTCATATTTTAATAGAAATACTCTTTTCTCGTCCAATTAATGTCTTGAAAATATTTGAATTCTTATTCCATGGGCGTATTTGTTATGAATATTGATGGATTATGCTATTATATGTTCTAACTTTATATATTATCACCATATGATTGTGTATCTTGGTTTTTGAGGACAAGTTGCAGGTGTATAGCTTTGAGTCGAGTGCTCAATGATGGTCTTCTTTGAACATCCGGACGAGGTGGGCTCTTTATCTTGTCTTGCTAGAATCTTTGTTTATATAGCATACTTGAAATTAGAGTTGATTTCTGCAGTCATTTCCGTCTGTTGTGGTTTACCCCATGCCATAGAGTGATTTTCCTCGTAACAGAATTGGCGACCATACTTGGGAAGGAATCTTCTTTTCGGGGTTTGGAGTGTTTTTCTCCTTTGATTTCTCTCGGTTAGATTGAGTTTTCTTATCATATGATTGATTGACAGCCTTTTTTCATTTTGAGTCTGAGTTTCTTGGCCTTATCCTTAACCTGACAGTGTTTTAATACATATACGTCGGTTTTCCCTTGACAGATGCGTACATCTGCGAGCTATCGCTCTATAGGGCATGTACATATGCGGTTTTCTCCTGGACAGTCGCGTACATCATCCTTTTGTGCTTGATTTATGAGTTTGATGTTTGTTGGGTAAGTTTTGATGGTTGTTGAGTCTTCTCAGGTCTCTGTCATAACTGTTAAGTGCCTGCAGAGTGATAGGAAACCTTTCTTTGGTTTAATTTTTGGGCGATTTTTTCTTTCTCATCATCATTTTCATTGGTTGTCCTTACATCTTGGGCTGGGTGTTTGTTTCTTGATATCCTACTTGGTTTGTCTCTATTTTCTTATAGTAGGGTCTTTATATCAAGTTGTTGTTCGGTCCTTGCATTTTCATTCTTTTATATTGAAAATACAAAAAAAATGTACATTTTGCATTGTTGGCATTTGATCTTCTTGGGTTCTTATCATTGATCTTAGTACATTTATGAAAATATTGCATCTTATTTGAAATTGCATAATTGAATTGGAAATTGCATTTTGAAAAGCTTATCATTTATTGAGAATTGAAGTTACGACTTTGCATTTTATTCATATTCATTTCTTTTACTTGTTGAGTCATAACATTATCAGTTTCACGGCCGCACCTTTTGAGTAAAAAAATCCACTAAAAGTAATGTTGATAAATTCAAAACTGATTGGAAATGATTTTATTTTCCAGGGTGCACAAACTAGCGTAAGATTTAGAGCCTTGGAATAATATTTTGTGAGTAAACTTCTCCAAGGTTATTAAACTCAACATATGTGTCTGACTAAGGGAGTGGTGAAATCCATTGTATAATTGGTGACGTCAGGAGGCTCCACTCACACCAAAGTTAAGCACGAGGTCACGCAAAGTTGGTTGAGGATATATCCCTCCGATACCTTCTTAGAGCCAGAGATATTTCTGGGGATCTATTCGTATATAGGGATCTTTCTAGTACCTTTACCGCTGTGAGAGGCGGTGCTTTCGATATTTTGGGCTTTGTTACCTTACCCATATGGTGGACCTAACTTACGATTGTTCTATTGCGCATTGGTTATATCGTGGTGGCTTAGTTTCTTGACATAGGTAGCCACATAGGTTACTTGCAGGGGTTATTCTGCAGGTACCCTGGGTCAGATAAGGGTCGGACAACACACAACCTTTATGGATAATTACCTCTCCGGGGGATCTGACCGACTGGTTGTTAAGCCCACGAGGGCCCTTATAACTGATTCTGATACCTCCAATATTTTGAAGGGAGTGTCAAGCCCCTCTTGGGAGAGGCATACCTACTTTAGTGAGGGAGGCCCCTTTCAACCACTGTATCCTGTTTGTGTGCATATTGGCCTTTTTGTTTATTTTGGTGTGCTCTTTGATTGTTAGTTAGCCTTAGGATTTGTTTTTATATCTCAAGTCTTGAGCCACCATGGAGCTAGACCAAGTTACCACCACATCTTGAGTCTTTTCCTTCTAAAAGGCGTAAAGTTATCAAACGTGGTACACACACCTCCACCTACCAGACTTGTGATCATACAAGTATGAGTACTGAGTCGAGTTAGAAAGATAATGGAAGTACTTCAAATACCATACCTACTATGATCCAGGTGGATATCAGTGGCCACCCACCTTTTCCAACTCGCTCAAAATAGTTTTTTGGCAATTTTGGTAATTTACTATTTTTAGCAGTTTTTAACTTTCGGGGCCATTTTGAGGGCCTGAATGAAGGTTTTTGGGGATCGAGATTCTCAATGATAGTCCAAGGCTCTGATTGAGCCCCTAAATGAATCTCCTCAATGATACCTTTCCAATGAGGTATCGTGCGCCCCAAACGGATATTGTATGCCAAAGTTACACCCCCGAGAAGTTGATACACCAAACTACCCAAAACGGGGCCCACAAAACTGTTGTCTTTTCATCTTCCGGGGTTAGGGTTTTGGATTTTCTTTATGATAAAAATGCCTTTGGAGCCTCATTGTAAAATCATCTTCTTGTGAATGCGACTAGTGGACACATCTCTTCTTAGAGATAAGCTGCCACCATTCTAGAGAATCTTTCACTCTGTATTTTTACAGTCTTTGTACATTTTCTCTCATTAATAGAAAATTGTGTATTACTGTATCTCTGTGTTTATGGTTGCATCTCTGATACATTTTTGTTATATTAATGGATATCCGAGATATCTCTGTACATTGCTTTATTATATCTCCGCTCTCATTTCGTGCCAAAAATAATTCGGATCAGTGGTATCAGAGAAGGTTGCTCTTGATCGTTTTTCACTGCATGTACCTGACGAGGTCCAAGTATAGCAAGTTGGGTCTCGATATTGTCTCTCTTGAAGAAAATCGCTCTCGCACGTCCAAGAAACCCTCCATGGCAGAAGAAAAGAAAAACGACAGAGCAAATGATTCTATTAATATGTTGCTTGAGCAAGCTTTCACGCGACAAAGGGACGAAATGATGGAGAATTTTTCCCACATCCTTCAACGCCTACCAATAACAACAGGTGAATATTCATCAAGCAAACACTTTATAAGTACCTCTCCTTTCAAGGTACAAGTTAATTTTTATATTCCCATATTTGAAGGACAGATAGATGTGGATGCCTTAGAAAAATGGTTAAATCTGCTAGAAGGTTATTTCTCTATTCATAATTTTTCCGACAGGGAAAAGATCACCTTCACACTCCTTAAGGATCTCCCCCATGTCAAAAATTGGTGGGAAACTTACTGGGAGCAAAGTTCCATAGAGGATTCTGGAATATATGGGGCTGAGCCCACTTGGGATTTTTTTGTGGATGCGGTAAAGGAACAATATTACCCTGTTGGCAACTTTGAGGACTAGTACATGAGATGGACCACACTGCGGTGAGAGAGGGTGTTACACATTATTTTCGTCATCCCTATGATCGTTAATGATGTAAACCTATCTGTTGCCTTCAGAGGGGTCAGTGGCCTGAGTTCCTAAAGAGAGAAGGAAGAAGAACTTTTCCTGAGAAAAGAAGTTGCATTTTCCTATGTAAAAACTTTATAAAAAGGGAAGTTCGCAGGTTGCTATATAGGCAGGGTGCGAGAATGACCAATTCTTGTAGGTTTCACTATAGCCAGGGTGCGAATAGTTCGCAGGTTTCACTATAGCTAGGGTGCGAGAATGCCAGCACATGGGAAAAATGAGCGTTTTCTCGAATCTTCTAGAAAGAGAAACTTCCATGGTGAGGTGGCATCCGAATGGTTTGGATCTTACTCACTTTCATGATTTAGTGGGATCATCCTAACCTCCTCACCTTATCCTCTTCAACTTATAAAAGGAGAGGAGCTCTCATGGAGAAGGGGTTCTTTGGCTTGGAATTATTAGCTTGATTGGAGAGGCTTTGAGATTTGCTTTGTCAAGATAGATTGTGAGTAGCTATCAGATCTATGGTTTCAGAATCCTTGGAGCAAGAAGTGTGTGGGGAATGAAGGACAGTAGGAAGGGACCTTACGACATCAAGGCAACGGTTGTAATCTCTCTTTCACATTTAATATGATACAGTAATATGTTTCTTTCCCATAAAGCTGATGTCACTTTATTACATAATTCCTTGATCATATGTATAGATTAGCTATTGGATATATTATTTGCTTTCACTTTGGTTGGTTTGTGCTGTTTGATCTTGACTGCACAAGAGCGCTGGAGCGAAGCTGGAGCAACAAAGATTAAGGAAGTGATTACAAGGTACATATCTTCTTCTCACTTCCCATTTAATTCAATAGTTAGATCTAGGGAAAGCGGTATATTCTGTCCTGTTTTGTTCTCGATCCAGGTGGATCTAGGGAGATCGGTTCGTGTCCGCACTTACGGATTTATCCATTAACAAAATTGGCGACTCCACTGGGAAACGTATTGTTTCCTAGTTAGTCTAGTTTCCCTTTCTTTGATTGCTTGTTTTTTGGTCTCTGAGTCTGTGGGAGATCCATCAAGACTCTCTAGATCTAGAAGTTCTCTCAAAATTTTTGTCCTTTTTCCAAATTTTTGTGTTTACAGACATTCTCGCACTGTGCCCTTTAGCCACCTGCGAGAATCATCTGAGTTCGCACCCTACTGTGTAGTCCAGTGTGAACCCCTCGCAGTCAGCCTATGTCTAGCCTGCGAGAATCCTTAATTCTCGCACTGTAATATACTGCTAGCCTGCGAACTTGTTTGTGAGAAATTTTTGGATTAGGTTTTGTCATTTTTTGATGCCCAGTTTTGCTTTGATCAATTGGATTGAACTTTTGGAGCCTATATTGATCTGTTTGCAGTCTGCTTGACATCCTTTGAGTTGCTTTTAGCCACTTTTGCTTTGTTTGGTTTTGAAGGATTAGTCTCTTGTTTTGAGTGTCTTTCAATTACAAAGCGTGTGTTTTCTTTAGAATTGTTTAAAGATCAGACTTCTTCTGAATAGTTCGCTTTAAAAGAAAACTTTTTGTTTGGGTTTCTTTGTTTTAAGAAAGTTCATTATTGCTTTTAGTGAAATTTTTGAAACAAAAAGATTTGATTTCTTGCTTTATATTAGATTGGGGGCATCCTTTCATTTGAAGTAGCGAAAGTGCATGATTGATATTGATGAGTTTAATATATTTTGGGACATTGTGCATATGGGAATGATAAATGTTTTCTCCGTCTTGTAGCATAGATTTCATCGAAATGAAAAGATTGCATCTTCATATCTTTGCATAATTTTTCGAGTCGATCAAAACACCATATTGTCCACGCCATCTTCCTTTTGAGTAACAACAGCCATAAAATGAAGCGCTTATAAAAATTGATTAGACATTTTTATATTTTCTGGTAGAAAACCTACATTAGATTAGTTGTAGGGCTTTGGAATAGGTGTGAAAGATAACTATCCAAAGCTACAAACAAACATAGAATCTTGAGTTAGGGAGCGGTTAAATCCACTTATTACATTTTGTCCTGGGAAGCCCTTCTCACACAAGGGTCAAGCACTAGGTCGCATTGGTGTTGGCAGAGTTACTCACCCTGCTTTGTTGACATCGGTGTAAAGATTGCACGTATTACGGGGGTCACTCTAAAGGTATACCCACAATGATGAGTGGAAGCCTTTTGAGTTGATTTCAGGCTAGATACCCTGCCCTTGCGTGTGGATCGGACTGACGACTATTCCCCCAGGCTTTATTGTTGTTGGTGGTAACCTTAGTGGCCTATCTTTCTAGG
>JASDQU010426992.1:0-10094 GCA_032191745.1 Picea mariana
AAAAAAAAAATTTACATGTTACATAGAAGGAAGATGTTCTTCCTCTTAGATCAACACCCACTGATCAGGATTCACCCACATGCCCGTTCACCAGCTCCAACTCGTAGGAGGGTTCAACCCCTTGTTTAGTCAGCTACAACTAACAAGGAAGAACCTACTCCCCTGCAGGCACCAACCTGCCTCCCTTAGTTTATTAGTTTGGAAAAAATCTGTATTATATCTTGACTGCTCCTTTCTCTGCCTCTGTCATTTGATCTTCAATGTATCTTCTGCAGGCCAATAAGTCTTCTATCTTCAATCACTGAACATCTTAACTGGTGTTGTGTATCTATCTATATTTTGATCTTCAACGAGTCTGTTGTAGTCCCACTATCTTCAATTCTCAACCCTCTTATATATATTCCTTCATTATAACTTTTCATGGAAGTTCACACCCTTTCATCACACCTCTTTGTCTATTACATAATCACCTTTTAAATAAACAACCATGTTTTATAAACAAATATCTCTTTAATATTTTATCTTAGCCTTTGATATTTTCTTTAATTCATATAATTATTTAGGTTGTGAACAATTTATAGTAGAGAGATGATCTGATTTTTGAATTTGTGCTTCATGTTCTCATATAGAGTATAGAATCTCTTTGTAGTAATACATTTAAAAAATTAATATCAGTTATGGTTTGTAATAGTCTTACTATGGATTTCATCAATTAAACTAAAGTTATCAATGTCATTGTGTTTATGTAGGGTTTTATCAATTTTTGTTGGAAAAATGAAAATGCAGTATGTGGACTTCTCGATAGTCATTTGGGAACTTCAACTACCTCTATTACATTTCATACTAGTCTCTGCTAGTACACCATCCTCCTCACAGTTTTCTGCTTGATCAACTACCAAATTTGAACCAACATTATATGTTTCCATTAATGCATCAAGCTCTTCCCTAGTTGAGAATCCCTTCGAAGAAATGTTACTACAATCTGTTTCAGTATTCCTTGATTGAGTAAACTCCATACAGTCCAAAAAATTTGGTGGTCTTCGAAATTTGGATTTTAAATCGATTAGTAGTGGATTTGGTGATCCACCATACTTGGTATTATGCCAAAGGCTTCGATAAAAATGACAATTTCAATTTTAACTGGCATAACAAACTTTCCTATCCTATGTTCGCTCATATGACTGTTGCGCCTAGTGGTGTATCAAAACAATATGTATCCAACGTCTTAGTCACTTTGCCCAAAAGGTAGGGGGCCTGACAGTTTGTCTCGGGCTCTAGGATGGTGAGATTCTCAAGGAGTCCAAGAACATAGAGCCCCCACCATACCCTTTCTCTATGCGTCGATATAGCTTAGTGACTATTGTGTATATAAACCCATACGAATCATTTTACACTATCAATGTGGGATAAATCCCAATTGCCAAGTTAATCACCATCGTCAGATCGTTAGATCAATATCTTGGCATCGAACACAGTGTTGGTCGGATTCATGGCCACCTGATTCTTGGAAACGTCACCAATGAGCCTCTCCATCTCGGTAAATGTGACATAGGATGGAGTGGTTTGATTTCCGTGGTCATTGGTGATGATCTTTGCCCAATCCTACTGCCATAATCTCACACAGATATATGTGGTGCCCATATCGATTCTGATGGCCTTTCCCTCCATATTACTAGCCATGACTTAGCAATGAATTCACCAGATAATAGCAGCAGTACACAACACTCAAACACTCTCAAACTAAATCTCAACAATGATGTCCGCCAAAGTCATTCATGATATGGATTACAAGTGCACCAGGGTCACCATTCTCTCTAAGCTTTGAGCGCGTCATTTTACTCTATAGTTTAGAAACTTTATCTTCATTACATACATTAAATTGAAAAGCCTACAGAGGTTATACACTATTTAATATAAAGAGTCAGCGTAGAGTCCTTTGTATAAAAATATAGATAATCAGTCCAAATATTGTGAAAACAGGGCTTATTTTCCGCATGCAAGGTTATCTTCATTGTTGACTCGTTTAGATGTCTTTCATTAAGAAACATACGAAGCCAACCATGGGAGTCAAGGATGGCAATGAAAAAATAAGTTTAAATTGAATTTTGAGGCTATAAGGATATCCCTTGGCGTCTTCAAAAGTTTGTTCACAGCATATTCCTGCCCCAGAATTTGAAAAACTAATTTACACACCAATCCAAGAGTGGAAGCCTTGATATTCTCCTTTGAAATGGTCAGTGCTTTATGAACCATGGAAACAGATAAAACATTCTTGCCTAAATTCCATAATGCTATTGCATTCATTTGCAAACCTTCATTGTCCAGCATACCAACCTTTTCCAAGTTTTCACACTTATTAACATATTTTGCTTTCCCTACCTGGTAAAGGGCTTGAGCTAGATTAAATGACACATCATAGTAAGATAACCTACAATCTTTCTAGAACCAAGAGTATTTTGATATGTGTGTGGCTAACAAATTCTGGTACTTGTTCTTTTATAACCTTCAACTTCTCTTTGGAACCTGTCTTACTGATGCCACTTAGCCATGATTACAAGGCATATTCTATGACTTGCAACAACTCAATATCTAACTGTGATACATCCACATAATCAAAACTATGCTATCAGAACTATGCAGTAGATTCAATACTGTTAATGCCATTAATTCCTATTATCACCATCACAAATCTATTGTCAATTTCAATGCCAACCAACAATAGTGTCTCTCATCTATTTGACATTAGTGCAAATGCCATCAATGCCAACATGCATTACCATATTTCCAACAATCTCCCCCTTTGGCATTGATGGAAATACTGTCTTCATTTCTCCCCCTTTGACATCAAGGGAAAAAGGGTTGAATAACGCCCCCTAACTTTGATCATTGTCTCCCCCTGAACTGATGCCAACAACTGCATTATTTTCTTGAGAGTTTAGATTGGAAGAGAGACTACTCCTAGTCTTTGCCTGAGGTAGTCAAATACATCTTTGCTTAAGGGTTTTGTGAAAATATCTGCCACCTTTTCTTGTGTTGGGACATATTCCAATTTAATGTTCTTATTTTCAGTGTAATCTCTTAGATAATGGTATTTTATGGGAATCTGTTTTGATTTGGAGTGTTGGATAGGGTTCTTGGAGAGACTTATAGCACTTGTATTATCACAGTAGATAGTTGTAGGTTCTTCAAACACTATTTTTATGTATTTTAAGATTTGTTTCATCCATTCCACTTGTGTGTAACATTCTGCTACTGCAATATACTCAACTTCAGTGGTAGACAGAGAAATTGAGGACTGTTTCTTGCTTATCCAAGCTACCAGTGATTTTCCCAAGAAGAAAGCTCCTCCACTTGTACTTTTCCTGTCATCTATGTTGGGTATGTGTTATATTATTTTCACGAGTAGTAACATTTGTGTGTTGCACCGAGTGCATAGGGGTTCGGGGGCAACGCCCTCGAAATTTTTTTTCTACCTCGGGAAATGTGTCACATATTTAGGTGGTTTTTCGACACATAGTTTCTTTGCCGATGGTTTTCTATTTCCGGTTAAGGAATTAGGGTTGTTGACTAATCCACATCATTAGGTTAGGGTTTTGGATGTCGTTGGATCCTATATGTATATTGTATTGTAAACAATGTATCACTATGAATGAATATAGAATATGCTAGTTTTCCCGGTTTGGGTTTCCAGGGAAAAAATATTTGTGTAATGTTCGTATTTTCCATTGTATCTTTTCTGTTCTTTTATTGAAAATCTGTTTGCAGTAAATATTGTACAAGGTTAAAATATAAACTCTACACAACCTGCCCAATCTGCATCTAAATAGTATTTTAAAGTGAATGAATCCTTTCTAGGGTACCACAAACCAAGATCTATGGTTCCTTTCAAATACCTAAAGATCCTTTTCACAGCTTGAACATGGCTCTCTTTTGGTGCTGCTTGGAATCTAGCCACCATCCTAACAACTTTCTTGACATCAATTCTGGAAGCTAGTACATAGAGTAAACTCCCAATCATTGATCTATAGTGTTTTGGATCTACAACTTTGAACTCGTCTTCCTTTCCTAGTTTCCATCCAACTGTCATAGGTGTACTAACAGGTTTGCAATCCTCTAACTGGAATTTCTTAAGCATATCTTTAACATACTTGGACTGATGGATAAAGAATCCTCTTTTGGACTATACTTTTTGTAATCCTAGAAAGAAATTCAGTTCACCAAGCAAGGACATTTCAAATTCTTGTTGCATTCTCCTAGCAAAGTCCTTACTCATTTTTTCATCATCACTCCCAAATATGATATCATCAACATATACTTCCACAATAATCATGTTATCACCAACAATTTTACAATAAATATTGATGTATGTTGATCCTCTTTTGAGGCCTTGTACTTGTAAATAAAAATCTATCCTTACATACCATGCTCTAGGTGCTTGTTTTATCCCATAGAGTGATTTCTTTAGTTTACATACATAGTCTCCTTTGTTAGTTAATTGAAATCCTTTTGGTTTCTCAATATAGACTTCCTCTTCTAAGTGTCCATTGATAAACGTTGACTTGACATCCATCTGGTATACTTTAAATTTTTTGTAGCTGGCAAAGGCTAAGAACATCCTAATTGCATCTAATCTAGCCACAAGTGCAAATGTTTCTTGAAATTCTACCCCTTCAACCTGAGCATACCCTTTACATACCAATCTGGCTTTGTTCCTGAGTACTTGTCCATTCTCATCCACTTTGTTTTTGTACACCCATTTAGTTCTAATGACATTCTTATTTTTTGGTCTTGGAACTAGTTCCCAAGTTCGATTTTTTTTCAATCTGGTCCATTTATTCATTCATAGAATTGACCCAATTCTCATCTTTGCATGCCTCTTTGATTGAGTTGGGCTCAATATGTGACAAAAGTGCTATTTCTTTCTGATACAACAATTGTCTTCTTGTCTGTACTCCATCACTTTTATTTCCAATAATCAGTTCTTCAGGATGATTCTTTTGAGTCATTCTTGAGGGTGTCTTTGTGTCTCTTCTTAGGGATTCTTCTCTTATCTCTTCTTCTCGAATATATTCCTCGTCTTTACTAGTATCCATATCATCCTCTTCCTTTTCTTATTTATTTTCTTCTACTTCTTCTGCTTGTGTACCAAATGACTCATCATCATCATCATCTTCATTGTCAAGTATAGTCTCTTGATGTTTGATCCTTATTGTTTTTAAATCATCCACCTTGACATTTGCACTCTCAAAAATCTTATGTAATCTAAGATTGTAGCATATGTATGCTTTCTTGGTAGAAGAATATCCAAGAAAGATACCTTCATCAGATATAACATCAAATTTTCCAAGACTCTCATCAATCCTTTTGATGTAACACTTACTTCCAAAGACCTTGAAGTATTTTACCGAAGGATTTCTCCCAAACCATAGTCCATAGAGAGTCTTATTACTATTAATCTTGAGCTGACCTCTGTTCAATATGTATATTGTTGTGCTTACAAATTCCCTCCAATATCCATCAAATAATCTTGCTTCATTGAGCATAGTCCTTGCAGCCTCATGGACTGTTTTATTCCTTCTCTTAGCAATCCCATTTTGCTGAGGTGTTCTGGCAGCAGAGAATTGTCTTTTAATTCCATGAGTTTCACATAAGAGGTCAAACTCTTTTAAGGTGAAATCACCACCGTTTTCTGATCTAAGACATTTGATTTTTGTCTCTTTTTTCATTTTCAACAAGGGTCTTAAACGATTTGAATTTGTTAAGTGCTTCTGATTTTTCTTTTAGAAAACATACCCAACCCATTCTAGTAAAATCATCAATTAACAACATAAAGTAGGAATCTCCTTGCAAACTCTTGGTCCTTGTAGGTCCACAGAGGTTGGTGTGAACAAGCTCTAAAGGTTTTGAGGTTGAGTATTCTTTTTTTTTTAACCTTATTCTAGTTTGCTTCCCTAGTTGATAGTGTCTACACATAGGATTTGAGGGCTTTGTGATCTTTGGAAAGTTTCTTACTACCCCAATATTTCCGAATTTCACTAAATTTTCAAATTTAATGTGCCCCAACCTTCTATTCCATAGCCAAATTTCATCTAGCAAATTTATATGACACTCCTCATTCAATTTTGTATTTAGTATATATACATTCTCAGGAGTTCTAGGAGAAGTACCAACCATTTTTTCTGAGTCCTCTCTCCTAATATCACATTTATGGGAATCAATGGTGCAAATGTGCCCCTGATCACAGGTTTGGCTGACACTTAATAGGCTAGGTTTCAATTTTTCAACAAGCAACACATCCTTGGCTTTGTCTTTTCCCAAACTCATAGTGCCTTTCCCAAGTATGTTACCTGAAGCATTGTCACCAAATGTGATGCAGGAGCATCGCTCACTCATCATGCGAGCCAGCATATCGAACCAGAAAGACAGCTGGACAACGCTAGCATCAAATTTTGAAACCACCTTGGAAATTGTTGCACTGCTCTTTCATGACACATTTATGAAGAAGCGCACTTGTATTGTATTATAGATAAGAAGGCGTTTAATAGATTTAATGCCGTTAGATAGGAATTTATTGTAGATTTGATAGTTGTAGAATTCGAGAGGGAAAACGAAATATAGGCACCCTCCTTTGTACATTGTATTATTATTCTGGATTATCATTGAGAGCAAGCAGAGCAGAGCAGAGAACCAGTGAAGAACACCCATGTATAAATATTGAATTAATAGGAAAGCTTTGATTCAATTCCATGGCTATGATTATTCTCTGTGTGTTGTTAATATTATGTTGTTGCATGCTTGCTTCTTGTTATGCCTTCATTGTATATGCTCCATATGTAATTTCATGGCAGATTAGAAGTCTAGGAGAGAGGCGAGAATAAGTTTCAAATAGTTTCTCTGTTCGAGCCAGGGGATTCCTGCATAGAGTGAAGTTGAATTCCTTCGCATAGAGTGTGTCGAGAGGGTTCTATAGTTAAAATCTTATTCTCCTCTACTAGAATTGTGTTGGTTTATTCGAACCTTGCAGGTGAAGTGCAGGTCGGATTGAAGTCTCAGTGGTGATCCTGAGCTAAAGGAGTGAAGATCTCTGTTGCAGGCGAGTGCACGGGATTAGAAGGACTTGAAAGTTCGAGGACCGTTGGAGTCCTATGGAGAAGGATGAGGGTAAAAGTCTCTGAAGGGATCAGAGTTGATAAAGCTCAGGAGGAATAGTTCCTTGCAGATATTGTGGGATAGGTCCCGGAGGGATTCCTTTAGAGGAAGAGAATCTACGACTTGAAATCGTTCAGGAGAATCGCGAAGTTCCGAAGACCATTGGATCTGGGAGAAGTAGCGAGGAATTTAACCCTCCAGCGCAGGTAGAACTCATCTTCCATCGCACATCGGCATATCGAGGTTAGTGAGTGTGGAAGTCGCATGCACGTCAAAATCGCAAATAGCGATTTCCTGATTTAATGGGAGTCATCGATCATCAGAAGGATTTGTGACATCAAAATTGCCGATTTCCCGATAGGGAAATCCCCGATGGAGTGGGAACATTGACCGTTGACCATCAGGGATTAAGGTTCGGAGTTTTGAACTGCACGAGGAGTGCACACAGGGTTCGCGATAATGCGAACATCGATTTTCCGATTTGCGAAAGGGAGAGATCACCGAAAGGTTATTACTGTGGGCAGTGAAACCCCCGAGAGGAGTAGAAGAGCCGCTAGCTCTTCGGGCTGTGTAAAGGAAGGTCCTGGTTGAAGCGACTGTTCGCTGAGGGGCAGTTTGCGTCAGGGTGGTATCAGAGCCAAGAATTCTCTATTTTTTGAAGCAGAGATAGAGAAGTCATCAATGCCACCGAGAAGAGGTAGGCAATCACCCAATCCATAGAAGGAGAGGGAATTGTCTAGGGAAAGAAGCAGTCATGGACATAATGTAGAAATGGAGAGGGAAATACGAAATCTTTGTGCTAGAATGGAAGATATGGAAGTAGTGGAAAGGTGCACAGAAAATACAGGAGATCTGAGTGACTCCGAAGGCGAAGCTGATGCTGTACTGCAAGGTGGAGTTGCAGCAGAAGATGCAGCCAATGAGCAATTAATCAAGGCTATCGCTAGGATGAGCGCAAAGGTGAGGATGGAAATTCCAGCTTATGAGGGAATCCTAGATGTAGAAGAGTTGCTGGATTGGATCCGAGCACTCGACACCTACTTTGATTACAAAGATATCGAAGAGGAAAAGAAGGTGAGGCATGCTGTCACTAAATTGAAAGGACATGCATCCCTATGGTGGGACAAGCTGCAGGCGGACAGGCGTTCCAAAGGTAAACAAAAGATTAAGAGTTGGGACAGAATGACTGCTAAGATGAAAGTGAAGTTCATCCCGAGGGATTACCAGATCACACTGTTCATGCGGATGCAAAACCTAAGGCAGAATATGATGACGTTGAAGGAGTACAACGAGGAGTTCTACAGGCTCAACATTCGAGCGGGTCACCGGGAGAGTGATGACGAAAAGGTGGCAAGATACCTGAATGGGTTGAGGTATGACATTCAGGATGAGCTAAGCATGGTTACCATCTGGACAATTTAGGATGCGTACCAGATGGCTTTGAAAGCCGAGGAAAAGCTGAGCCGCAAGCAGGGACAATGAGGGCAAGGCAGGAGCCAGCCCCGACGCAAAGCAATTGCCCAAGAAAGAACCCAGAAGCCCAAGGAGGAGTGGAAGAGACCTCAGGGTAAGGCCAAAAAAGGCGGAACCTCACAGCCAAGGCAGCAATATGCTGAGCCGAGGAGGCAACAGACTGATCAGCGAGATGATTATGCTGATGCGAACGCGTTTCCTCGTACCTGAGGTAGAGGAAGAGGTAGAGGAGGAATTATCACATGTTTTACGTGTGGTAAAGACGGACACAAAGCCGTGGACTGTCCAGACAGGAAAATGGACAGGGGAAAAGCTCACGTCGCTGAGGCGCAGAGGCGTGATGTGGAGGATGAAGACACTGGAAGTGGGAAGTCACTGATGGTGCACAAAGTTCTCTTGAAACCTGAGAAAGAGGTGGAGGATGCAGCTCAAAGATGCAGACTGTTCAGGACAACTTGCAAGACCAAGGGCTGGAAATGCAAGGTCATAGTGGACAGCGGGAGAACAGACAATCTCGTTTCGATCGAGATGGTGGAGAAGCTGGAGCTGGAGACAAACAGACACCCGAGTCCATATAAAGTGTCATGGCTGTAGAAAGGACACCAGGTATGTGTTACGAGACAATGCTTGGTTGAATTTAAAATGGGGGAATATAAGGATAAAATTCTGTGTGATGTTATTCCCATGGATGTCTGTCATGTTTTATTGGGGAGACCATGGCAGTATGATAGGAATGTTGTTCATGATGGGAGAATGAACACATATACCTTGGAGAAGGATGGGAAGGCACACACATTGTATCTGGTAAAGGATAAGGAGGTGAATCCGGAGGTGAGCAGCACGATACTTCTCATGAGTGGGAAAGAACTTCTCACGGAGATGGAGAAGAATGAGGATCCACAGTTCTTTGTTGTCAGGAAGCCGAGAATTGTCCTGACAAGCACAAGAGTAGACGACTTGCCGGAGGAGATTCAGGAACTGCTGGGAGAGTTCGCTGATATCATTGTGGATGAACTACCTCATTCGTTGCCACCGATGCGGAGTGTGAGTCATCACATTGACCTCATACCTGGAGCAAGTTTACCAAATAAGGCAGCATACAGGTTGACACATTAGGAGAATGAGGAGGTCAAGAGGCAGGTACAAGATCTGCTAGATAAAGGAATGGTGCGAGAGAGTCTTAGTCCATGTGCTGTTCCAACAGTACTGAGTCCGAAGAAGGATGGAGGCTGGAGGATGTGTACAGACTCCAGGGCGATAAATAAGATCACCATCAGGTACAGGTTTCCACTATCGAGGATGGACGACTTGATGGATTGCCTGAGCGGGGAAAATTATTTTTTGAAGATTGACCTCAAGAGCAGATATCATCAGATCCGAATGAGAGAGGGAGATGAATGGAAGATAGCATTCAAAACAAACGAGGGTTTGTACGAATGGCTGGTCATGCCGTTTGGGTTGACAAACATGCC
>JASDQU010427001.1:0-10038 GCA_032191745.1 Picea mariana
TCTATCTTATGAGTCAAGAGGGAAATTGGATCAGGAGCACTACTACTAGAAGCCTTAGTCTTTGTCTCTACCTTAGCACAAGGATGCTGAAAAGGATCAACCTTTGAGTCAAGAATATTCTCTTCAATTTCTGCACTATACTCTTTGGTCTATGCCAAGGTGGTGGGATTCTTGTCCTTCAAGATGAAATGAAATTATGGTTTGAAAGCATTCATGTAAAGGAGACCAACAACTCCAGTTGTAGGACGTATATATATCGTGATTTGGCTGTACAATTTGTCAAACCTGTTGTCAAATTCACTTACTGTTTCATTCTCATTTTTCTTTATCTAATTGAAACGTGCCACAATCATTTTGTTGTCTTTCTTCACTGTCCATATTTTCTTGAATAACTTGGAAAAGTCTTCATAAGATGCTATGTGATTGTCAGGTAAGACTCTAAACCACCTATGAGCATCTTTGGTTAATGATGAGGCAAGTAGCTTCATTGCCACATCCTCATGTTCCACTTCTTCATTTTCCTTATCTTTGCCCATGGCATAGATATGATCATCATCAGTGACCACATTATTTCCTAGAAACTTTGGCAACCATTTATGAGAATATTTTGACATGGTATTGGGATATTTGAGAATGGTGGCAATTTTCAAGGGATTGTAGAGATGTTTTCCCGAGGGTGATCCACTTACTAGGGCACAATGTCAACCACCAAAGTGAAACATGGAAAAGAGCATAATGTCCAAGCAAACATTACATAATCAAAAGAATTTATCGATGCAACAAACTCAAATGCCTTAGATATTGAAATGACACTCACCATGATACCTGGTTTGTACTTCATGGAGTAAGACCCGATGTCTTGTGGAAACCAACTGATGTGGTGGATATTGTTGTGATGAACCTAGAGTTGTGGTGGCGAGGTGGGTCTATGTCTGTGCAAGTGGACATTGTTGGTCAAGATGTCTCTTGGTACTCCTTGTATGCAACCTAAGGGACTTGAGACATCATCTCCTTAGTTATCCCTAGGATTTGGGGATAACAAACACCAAGGCCAATGTGAGAATACCTTCTCAATGCTAAAAAACATCAACACTCCCTCTTAGTGAGGGAGGTATTCTCTCCACCATCACTTGGAAGTAGCTCTGTCTCCCAGAATGGAAGTGGCTCTACCTCCCACATTGGATCTACTACCACAATTGATCCCTCTAACACAAAAGAAATTCCCATTGTATGAGATGGACCCTTCTTGGAAGACACCCTTCTCCTTGAGGCCTCTCACTTCTGAGCATCCTGCATGGTGATCTAAACACATGAAACATTATTGAAAGTATTGGAAGACTCCTCTGTCCCACCTGAACCCATTAATCCTTCTTGACAGTCTTAGAATAATCCTCTCTCTCACCTGAACCTAAATATTGACTCCCTCTAAACCATTGATTCTCGCTTTGAGCCTGGTGACTTCCTATGAAGTTTGAATCCCTCTGAGTTTGCACAACCCTCAGAGATACTTGCTCCTAGTTCTTTGCCACTTTTCTATGTGCCATAACTTACATAGGCTGGCCCTTTAGCCTATAGAATTTGTTCTCTCTAAGTCCAAGAACAACTACTATGTATGAGATATATCCTCTAGGCATGATCAACACATGTCCATCCCGAAATAATGCCTCATAGCGCTTCTTCTCAATTGCGGATACTGAGAGCACACTCCTCCTGACTTCTAGCACCCATAACACATTTTTCACTCTCAACACATCTCCTAAATCCATCCAGAATGATATTGTTCCAGATCCTTGAACTGCATGCTTAGTACCATACCAAGTTCCACATAAAAATATAAGTCATACTTTGTGAGTCTTTCAAACAAATCTCGTGCTCCTGTCATATTACATGTGGCTCCATTATCCACCAATCAAGTCCCACTACCAAAAACTATACCAGAAAGGGCAGAGGCCAATAAAAACTCCCTCTAAATATTTTCTACAACCTCATCCACCTCAACAGATGATGCATGTTGCTTCCCTTTCCCTTTCCTCTGTTGTGGACATTGTGAAGCATAGTGGCCTAGTGTATGAAAATCAAAACACTTTACCTTGCTAAGGTCCTTCTTCTTTCTCTATTCTAGAGATTCCTTTCTCCCTGAAGAACCAATTCCTAGGCCCTTTCTAGTGTGAGCATCTAGGGCCAGGTTCTCATCATCACAATCTCTCTATCTTCCATTCCTGGACTCTATTTGAGCCTCCTCCTGGATGAAATCAATCCACAGTCTGTTAAATGGTGGCAACTTCTCTGGTGCACAAATCCCATGCACAAGTGGTTACAAAGACCTAGGAAAACCATTCAATTCCACATTCACCAACTCTATGTCATCAACTGCCTCACCAATAGGTATAATTTGATCACGAATCCGAGTGATCCTCATAAGGTAGCTAGAAAATGCATCCAATTTGGACATCTCAACAAATCAAAGCTTATGCCTAAAAATCAATTTCCATTTTTCATTCTCGCTTTGGTACAATCCCACCAAAGAATCATACATATCCTTTGTTGTCTTCTTCTTGGAAATACAAGGAATCAAGTGATCCTTCACAAAATCCAACAACACCCGCTTGGCCTTCACTTCCATCTTCTTACAAGATTTCTCGTGCATCCTTTGTATATGGAATCACCATATCAATGTATTCATTGAGATCATTCTCTTCCAAGAGAAAAAGGGTCATAGCCTTCTAGGCACATAAATTAGTGGCCCCCTCCAATCTATCCTCCACTCTAAGTATGCTCGTCATTGTGTCCAAACAAGAGTACAGATTTGCAGCAAAAAAATATCTGTAGCAACAAATATGCAACAACTTATGTCTCAATAAATGACTCCCTCTATCTCTAGAGACTATGCTCTACTACCATGTCAATTTTTAAGTCATATCTGAAAATTACATCCAAGTGACCTAAAACAATAAACTAGGGATGTTATCACTGAATCCTTTTACACTGAAATTATGACAGAAAATTATAGCGGAAACACAAAGATCAGAGAGAAATCATCCATGCACATGAGACACAAATTTTTGTTTAGTAAAATTTTCAGATCGATAATTTCTGAGGACAAAACTAGTCCTCTCAACAAATTACAACTTTAACAAAAATATTGGAAAAACCTTCCAAATTGCAAACATATTGTAGGTCCTATTGACGTCACAGTTGTATGACTAACGTCACCTATATGGCCCTGCAATCTACCTAGAAAAATTTGCACGTGATACCTGCCTATACGGCTCGCACATGCCGTCTTCTCTCTCCTTTGACTACAATTGTATGATCATTGAACCACACTAACTATCTATACTATTATGTACGATACACACACGAGGAGTGTACCACTCCACACATGTGTCCTTTTTTTCTCTTCCTACCACATTTAGCCTCACATGTGTGGCCTCCTCCTTTGCTGAAAAATGAGAAAGAGAAAAACTGAAAAACCCTAAGCCAGATTTTCCAAAGTGAAGATTCTCCTTACCGAAATTTTCCTCCTAAATCCCCTTTGTGACACACCCATGGCGGGGTGTCGAAATTTCGTTCTTCTTAAGAAATCAAGACCTCCATTCGGGGTCTCAAATCCTATTATGCTCATCCATGGATTTCCATCCATGGTCACCACGCTCAGAACCGAGCTCAAAACTGACGAATACACCTCTCCCTAGTTCCTTCGGTGTTCATTGGTCAAGGCCACGAGACCTCCATGTGGGTATGACTCAATAGGTTCATCGCGCGCGTCAGAACTTTGGACTTCGGGTGTTCTTGACTCACCTGACTCTAATTCTGACGGACTTTGGACTCGTGGATAGACACAAGTCAAATTGACGGTCCATGCTCTTGTCACAACCAATGACTGAGATTGACTTCGAGTCTCTGGCTTTGGAAGTTCTCGACCCTCCACTCTTCAACTCTTTCGAAGTACTTTTGCTCTGGAGTGTGGAAGATGACAACCCCTGTCCTTTCCAATAGACGGTTCATATATACTACTACGCTAATTTGGGCTTCGAGTCTTCTTTGGACTCTCTACGATACTATGCTCCAAATCCTCTGGAGTTCCAAAGTTTAGGACTCTCGAAGTTCCATTCCCTTCACCAACCACGTTGGCTAGGTGGGCACATACCAAGGGTTGACACGTAGTTGGGTTTGGAGTGACACATGCCCTCACCCGGGATGATATGTGTCACAATCCAAGGATCCTATGGGGTAGGTGATGCGCATGGATCCATGTGGCACGTGGTCCATTAAGTTTGAATCCATGTCACCATGGATGACATCACCGTACCTCGTCACCTCGAGCAGATGACTTCTACGTTACTCAGATTTCACAGATAAGACCCGGTCATGTAGACCTATAGATCTACGGCTCTGGTTACCTTGGGGTTTTGACATTCAGTAGTGTTGCTACGCAAACTCCTCTTACCTTCTGAAGCGTCCAATCTCCAAATTAGAGGGACTAGCACCACGCGTCCCCGATATATCGACGATTGGGAAAGGATCCAAGGGATCCCGCGATCTCTGGTGTTGGGTCCTTCCCGACTCCGGCCTTCGAGGTTTTGGGCCTCGATTTAATTTGCGAGATAGATTCACCCAACCACCTAGGGAGTCTCCTATCGTTGGTCAACCTCACGGGAGATCGAATCTCTCGGTTACCTTCGGTCCACGTAAGACTGGTAAGGTCGATCTTACTCCAAAGTCCCGAACTTATGAAGCTATGAAGCCAAGGGGACATATATTCCTTAGGCTTAGCCCAGGGTTCCTGGGTATTGGTCATATGGATCCTTTCGAACAGATCTCTTCCTCTCGTCTTCTAAACAAAGGGACCTCCCTTTTAAAGGATTCCACTTTCTCTACTCTTCTGGAGATTGTCATGAAATGGTTAAGGACTTGGGCCCAGAATCATGGTCGTGCGACAAGGATTTTGAAAGAGGTGTCCTCTTCAAAAGGACAGGTTCAGGTCGACACTATATCTCCTATCTCGACCATCATACAAGCTTATGCCCCAAGAAGCCTCTACAGATAAGCTAGGTATTCGAACTATTGGTCGAGGGTTTAGGTTTTCAAAGAGAAGAAGGCATGTACATACCATAACCATTCCACACAGAAAATATTTATAAGTACACATATGCATAAATCTAGGCATTCATCCGTTATTCCAGTTCAACACATAAAACAGGGAAAATACTTATCAGAACCAGACAACGTGAAGCGACTATTGAAAGGGGTGCCCGTTTCCACCCAACTGTAGGCTCACTCACTCCAAATGAATTTACCACTAGCCACCCCTGAGCTAGACCACGATGCTATGCAACAAAATTTCTTCTTCTGGCTCAGCAACAGTAGGGACGGAGGTTACTCTCCTCGTCCCACAGGATCTTGGCAATGGTTTACATGATACCAAGCAAGGAGGACTGACCTCATTTATCGTCTTGTATCATAATCTTCACTGCCAATTCCTATGACCGAAACACTTATTTTCCATTTCTTCCTTGAACCTGAAAGATTCCTCTCCTCTCCACTCTTCGTAGGTCTCCCTATTCCCACCACACCTTCCCTTCTTGCCTCTTTCAACAAGGTTGTGTGTGGCTCAAATTCCCAACCCACAATCTAGTCTGGAAGCCTTACAGATGGGTGCTCTGCACCATCCCCTCATTAACTCTTGAGGAGGTCTTCCCACTTACCAGTTTGACTATAATTCATTTATGGTTTAGAGGACTATTCTGGTCCTGAGAAATTAAATCCAGTAAGTACTGGTTTGGTGAAGGTTAACGCAACCATTCCTGGTACCCTTCACCATATATTTTCATAGCATTCATGGTCTTTCTTAGTACACCCCCCTTCTAGCAGTCATGCAACACTTATCCATTTTCTAGTAAATAACAAAATTTACATTCATTTACCTTTCATACAAAGGTCCATCAAATCAACATTCACACATATGGAGTTTTCCATAGTCTCTTGGCCATTATAGTTATATTTACAAGCTGGGGGAAACACGGTGTTACACCCTTAGAAAGAGTTCTTACTCATTGATGCCAACACCATAATGACAAGATGAAAAAAGTCACAATGAGATGTGTGGTGCCTCCTCACATTGCCTCTCATTTTATAGGAGTCTAGTAAGTGAGTTTAAGAACCCCTTCTAAACTCAACATTATATTAGAATTTTTTATTCCTCTAAGTGGGTGTGAAACCCCAACATGTTGGTGTGAAGCCCAAAAACCAACAATTCCAAGATCCAACTCAATATACAAGGGGTTTTCATAAAGTAAAAATGCAATGAGAGTGTCAACAAAGATTCTCACATGCCCAACACCAAGGCCCATGTGAGAATACCTGCCCAATGCTACAAAACATCAACATATCACACAAGATTTCCCTTGGATATATGTACATACATATATATCTATACAAGGAAAACCTCATAGGGAACCCAATGGATGTTTCCCACATTCATGGATGACATCCCTAGTATATTTGTCAACATAGAGTAGTTCGCCTCACCCAAGGGGATTCAAATCGGTCACCTTCTATCACACACACATGTAAATTCTCTTAAAAAGAAAGCCATTCGATCAAGTTTCTTTTTCCTTTAAATAAACAAAACGAAATAGTTATATTAAATTGAGTAAAAAATTGTGGCTTTACTCATTCACAGAGAAAATACACAACATAATATTAGAACCTTTTGTCTAGGAGGGAACCTTAGCTCTTATGGGTTAAATGGTTTTCTAGGTATCGATTCTTTTTTTCTACTTGAGTGTCTTTTAGTGGCATCGAGTCATGTGAGTTGATGTTTTCTAGGGTGGCTTGCTATTTTTCTTCGTGGACACTTCAATCCATTCATATTGTTGTTCTTGGAGTGGTTTTTTAGTTAAACATAAATGCATATTTTTAATTAAAAATTGGTTGCGGTTGAACCATCTAGTAAGATAATACAATATATATAATATAATTCTAGCTCAAGTACTTCAAAATATCTCAAAATTTCAAAAGCATTTCCTACTTATTATGTTAGGATTGAAGTTATAGGATTGTTACTATCTATTGAACTAGTATATTGCTTTAACAGATTTAATAGAAACACAACTTTACAACACATTACAATCTATATATTTTAAAATAAATCATGACCACTAAGAGCTTCCTGCTAAATAAATGCGGAAAGAAATGGCAGATTCATCAAGCTTAGCAAATTCACTCCCATAAAGAGATGCAAAAAGAAATGGCAGATTCATCAAGCTTAGAAAATTCACTCATAACTACAATAACTATGCTTAGCAAAGTAGCTGATCCTTGCCCAAAAATAAATTCCTCAGAAAAGACTGCAACGAATAAAGGAATGACTATAATGAAGAAAGGAAAAACGATAATGAGGTAGGTATTATGTTCCTTCCGTAACAAGGTAGGTATTCAGTTCCTTCCTTCTTACCCAGAAATAACCTTTTCCTTAATGAAGTATTGCATGTTGACCCTTAACCAAGTATTGCATGCCGATGAAGTTTTCATGAGGACATAATTATACAAGTATCGAACAAGAGACAAGAACAAAGTAGAAGAGACAAAGCCTACGCTTGTTCAACACAATGATTGTTTGAATTCCTGAACAACAAAGCTCTCGAATAGGGGCCAAGCTGTGATCATTGTATCTCAGTGCCATACTGTGTGCATCTGGGCCAACTAACAAAAAGGATGGTCTGGATGACACTGACTCATTGTAAGCTATGGTCATCAACCGCTAATAACCTCCATCCATATACTTCCCCATATATATAAACCTTTATGCTATTATCAAGCTGTAGTACGAGCACAAGTTCGAAGTATTCAAAGTAAGTAGAAGGGAAGGCACTACATAGAAGATTTGGGTTTCCTTTGGGCCGATGACAAGAAAATTTTGAATTTGCAAAGTTGGGCTCCCACCAGACCACTAAAAATGGCCCCCTATCTACCCAACCTCAACCCATGACCCGCTCAGTCTCCATGATGAGGTAAAATTCTCCAATACCACTACCTATGATATCACATATGAGGTGATCCAAAGCTTGGAATTTTTCCTGGTTATTTGGGTTATCCTGTCAAAAGCACTAGAAGGAGGTTGGAATAGATAGGAGCTTGTTCCCCCTTGCACTAACTCGTCTCCCCAACAATTTAGATATATTCCCAATTCTAAATACACATCGTGGCATTGAGATTGATGTTAAGAATTGGATGGTTTACCCGAACTTGGATTATTCAAACTATTGGGACAGGGACTGAATGCAAAGGGAAATAGATTTGAGAGAAGGAGCAGTGTCGAAAGACACCGTAGCATTGAAGCACAAATCGGTCAATGAGAGTGAGAGAATATCTCCTAAGATGATATTACACTCTGATATGATGATAGACCAATTAGTAGGATCATCTATAAATAGGTTTGGTCATGGACCAAACTCAACAAACTTGGGTGAAGACAATTGCATCTGTCCATAAAACATGGATCGAGAATCCATAAGTGGACATGGTCCACTGAGGGTTTAGTCATCCATCGACCCAAAGACTTAGTTGATCCAAACAATCTAACAAGGTGAGGTTACAAAGGAACCACATGTTCCAACTTCCCCCTATAAACTCATCTTGAAGGAAAACAAATTTTGCAACATTCCCCCTGAAATTTATTTTGACTACAAAAGATAATCACAAGATGGTACAACAACACTCTTGAGGAATTCAGTCCTGCATTTTTTGTCTTTTCACAAGACAGGACTTTCACATCTTTCACGAGATTATCGATAAGATCCTTTTTATCACTAAAATCATCAACCAAATCTTGAAATATGGTTTCCATGGTCACCTCTAGGTCAACAATTTTCCGAGACTTTTCATCAAACCACTATAGAAGAATGGTTTAAAATAGGGAAACCTCATCTTCCAGTTGAGTGTGGGATGTCTTCAGTTCACTTGAGTGTGGGATGTCTTCAGTTCACTGTTCGATCGTTGGTTCTCATTCTGCAACTGTGCAACGACATTTTGCAAGGCGACGACTTCTCCACGAAGTCGGCTGTGAGATTCTTCCAAGGAAAGAGCCTTCTTCTCATGGATTTCTTGAAATTTTTGAAGCATGAGAGCTTCATATTCATCTAGCATGCCCATGGTTGATGGAGGGAAAAAATCCAMGACAATAAGTATTCCCAAGCTTCGTTGGTCGCACAAGTCGAACTCGTCGACAAATAGAGGCGCACCTRTCGGAAGAAGGTGAGTCGAATCCTCCACKGCATGCAATTTGGTTGGATCAGGAAAGATCCCATYGGGGAGAAGAAAAGAGTGGACAATATAAGTGCTAGGACATCCACCAAGACTTCTTCTTGAATCATATGTCAAGAATATCCACTCATTAGTCCAACCATAGGTTGAGAAGCGAAAGGCGATGAGAGGTCGATCAGTTGGAAAAAGTTTTAGGGCATCCACGAGTTGAAATCAATGGAGCCATCTGTCGAGAGTCTCGACCAAAGCTAAGTCGACTCCTTTCCTGGATGACAAGAGAGGAAGGTGAGCTCTTTTTTTACTAGTTGAACTCGTGAGATCGCAAGCAGAGGCGAGTAGAGGGTCAACATATGCACCAAGTCGAACCTTCCAATGAATTCTTCTCTACGTAGGCAAGTTGCTCAGAACAATAGTCTACGTCGAGTCGATTAGCCATCGAGGGTTTTGAGCAGGCTAATGATGAAGTCGAGTCAGACCGTGTGTTGATATTCGACTCCAGGTCAAAGGGTTTGATCGATTTTCCCTTCACTCTAGTCCAGATCTAGGAACGGAAATTCGGGAGCCAAGTTTGAGTCAAGTCGACCAATGATACTCATGATAGGAGTTGGTTGAGTCAACCATGGCTACAAGTCGAGTGTCTTGACGACCAAAAAAACTTCCTCCATTCATCTGGTTGTCAAACATTACAACCTTCCTATGGCAGTTGGGTTGAGCCGCGTCCAAGAGAAAGTGTAAGTAGATCGTGAGCCAGGGCATCCATGCGTAAGTCTA
>JASDQU010427088.1:0-10094 GCA_032191745.1 Picea mariana
TCTTACTCCATGTACTCGATCATACTGTTGAACTTCTTTGTTGTGTACCTTTCAATGTCTCTACATGTTCCTCAAATTGTTTTCTTGTCAAGAGAATGTTATTTGAAATAAGTTTGGGATCTTGTACTTCACCAGTACTTTATGCAAGGTATAATCCCATTATCTTGGAATAAGCGTCACCCTTTTTTATACTTAGGATATCTAGATCATTGAATAATCATTTTAATGTATTAATTATTTTCATCCAGCATGCCTTCAGTTGTTTCATGTGGGTAGGGGAGAGAAAATAGTCCTCTTTTTTTTCATATCAGTCATGCCTAAAACCTTTAAACTAAATCTGATAATTGCATCCTTATAAAAACCTTCATCATTTCTTGAGTCATTTTGTAAATATTCTCTTAAATTATGAATTCTAAAACCAAGGGAGATGATGCAACCCCCCTACCTCAGTAGGGTCTGTCGACCTCTCGGTCAATCGATTGTTCCAATTCTCTGAGATGAAGCATCTCTTCGAATCCTCGATGGAAACTCCAAGAAATAAATCCACAGGTCCTTGTGAAACTCCGCTCGCGTGAACTAGCATTGGGTGCGATTTTCCCTCCACATGACCACTAGTTGTGACCACGTGCCTAACCAAAAGGAAATTATCGACTTCGTGTGTCGGGTCTTTGCATGTGAGTCACCCCAACTCTCCTGACCTCCGAACTCTTGACTTGGATCATAGTGTGTGCTAGCTCCTCCTCTTAACCTTCACCAATGTGACCTATGGATGTGATCGAGGGCCAATCTCTCGAGCACTTCGTGACCTTGTGTTTCGTGAAGTCAGAAGATTGCATGTCTCATTCCTTATGAAACCCGAACTTGCAAATTTTTCACTGACCAGATCAACGATCCATAATCCTCGTGATCCAACAGTATTAATCCCCTTCACGAATCAAGAATTCACATTTCACAAAGTTACACAATGGATTACTCCCTCCTCTCGATTCCCAAACTTGAAAATTTTTCAGGACCAGATCTAACGCAGGTGCTCGAGACTGCCACCCCGCCTGCTCACATAGGATCATTCTATCTCTTAATTCTGAGCCAAAGTGGCTCCCTTTGATCCCCTCAGGAATCACTGTTAACATTCATGACCCAGATCCACAGATCCTTTCTCTCCTTCTCGCCCCTACACTGGATCCTGACCAACTTTTCCCATAGGAAACAACTATTATCGGACTTCAGGGTTCCGCGATCCCTGTTGTCGAGGGTCACAGACCTCTCAAATCCCTGATTCCTGATTCTCTAATGATCTCCCTTCTCTAAGCACTAGCCCCTTCTAGATAGACCCTAGTCCATGCGACCACCACCCATGACCGTAATCATACTCTTTATTGGGTTTTGGACTTTGCTAGGCTAACGTGCACACATACCCGGGACTTCCGATCCTCCGATCCCTGATTTGGCGATGGGCTCTCGGCTCCTAGGCACTAGCCCTCCTGGCTAGGCCTTGGTCCACGTGACCGCTACCATGTGACTACAACCTTATCCCGTCAGGGCTATGGGGTTCACGGTTTAGCAATGCAAAGTTTCCACATCCTTGGAAACCCCGAAATCCCGATCCCTGACTACCTCCGGATTCCTAACACGTGTCCCACCAATGAATGGCTAGGATCCTGTCGATGGTTTGAGACTCCAAAGGTCACAGATATCCTGACCTATGAATCCCTGACTCTTTGTTGTATTGACAGCTGGCCTCCACTATGGCTCTTTCCTCCTTCGCTGTTGTGTTGACAGTTGGCCCCACTGATTGGGGTTTCATGGATCACGATCTCACAATGCACAGAACTCTCGTCCCTGGAATCCTCGATATCTCGATGGACGAAATGCCGACAGCGCCTGATCCTTTGCCACCTGTCCTTGTAGACGGACGGTTCTAGTTTCTCCTCGCAGGATCGTGTCCTCGCGCCTTTGCGAACCTTGATGCCAATCCTCTGCTCTTCTTCTCATGAGGTCCCGAGACACGATGTGCCACCTGTCTTCCACCGACTCCTGTGTGGCCCCACGTGCTCCGATGCCTTATCAGGAAATCGTGTTTCTCGATTCTGTGATGCACCAAACCTTCATGCCCAGGATCTCCGATATCCCGATGCCCGATATGTCGATAAATCCCTCCTTTCAGTCCTCTCCTTGATGGCGTTGATTCACTGCCACGTGTCCCTCCAACGGATGATCTCGATCTCGTCGATGATTTCGCAACTACTTCTGTCCCGATTCTCATGACCATAGGAATCCTAATTTTCCGATGACCGATATCCCGATGCCCTCGGGACTTCTCTCCTGTGTGCTTACAGGCTAACTCCTGCGTGACTCCCGTCGATCCTACGGCTGATGGGATTTCTTCGCGAGATCCGATGGCTATCGGTCTTCCTCTCCTATGGGCTCCTCCTGAGCTCCTCCTGGACGTGAACTCCTCAACAATACAGATCTGATTTCCTACCGATCTGACGGCTACTGTTTCTCCTCCTGAGCTTGCGCGATTTCTTCCCAGACTTAAGGGAATTTAGATTTCTCCCAAGGCCTCGGCCTTGTCTTCTTTTCTCAATGAACTCCTCGGCATTGAGTCTCGCTACGCGTATACAACGCTACCCTTCCTAATTTTTCTCCTTCTTCCGAACCCTCTGAGGATTCCTTGACTCCTATATCTTTTGCAGAATCTTCGCGTGCAAAGAGCTATCCGTCCTGAGCTTCCACGAGTACTCAGACCCCTTGGGGGATTTTATCCTCCTTTCCTCCTCCCACAGATGGAGAATATAATTCCTTCCTGCCTCTTTGTTCACTCAAGCAACCTCTTGCTGAGACTCTCTGGGTATTCAGTAACCCAGTGAAGGTCCTTCAGTGGACTCTTCCTTAAACCCAGAACTCAAAGGGAGTTCTCTTCACTTCCTGTGCCTACTTGCACACATTATCGACTCCCTCCTAGTGGAATGTCTTCTCTTCCCCAGAACATTTAACAGTTATGCTCTCCTTGTGCACTCATGCCCCTGCTCAATGCCCCTCTGGAAGAGTCCTCCCAGAATCCTCAGTGATTCTGCTTCTTCTTAAGAACTCACAGCAGAGTTCTTCTCCAACGCGACTCGTGCATATGCTCAATGCCCGCTTGGCAAAGATCCTACAGAACTCCCAGCTAAGTCCTATCTGCAACTGTGCCTCAGATACACAGCCTTACCTCCTGAGGTGTTCAGTAACCTCACAGGTCTTCTTCCTGAGTTGATGACTTCAGTTATGTGCCTCAGCACGTCTTTGTCTGACTCCCCAGAGTTCAGAAGTGCATCCTCCTATGCACGGCTCTCAGAACTCTCAGTGTTCTGTCACACCCTCCTGGTATGAAGCCTCAAAGACTTTCAACCTGAAATCAACACAACTCCTACAGAACGCATCAACAATCATACATTCACAAAACACATAGGGAACACACACAGACATCCATATACACATAATATGCAGGAAAACTGCTCTGTTTATATTAACAAATGGCAAAAATGCCTGTAATTACAAGGTGTTCCTAAGCTCTCTCAGCTCTTCTCTCCTCAACTATTTCTCTCGACTACCTCAAAATGAGATCTAAAATCTCTTTTACCTGAGGTGCTCATCGAGCGCTTCCCTCCAGGTTCACCTACTCTCATAAATTACAATCAATGGTTGTCTAGTCTTCTATCCAGAACTAGATCTCAGTCGATCTTGGCATTAAATCCGATCCTATCTAATTCCTTCTCAAAGGTAAAGCTTCCCTGGCTCAACAGCCTAAGCACATTTAATTTACCTTCATTTCAAATTCAAAATGAGGTTGCGCCTCTCTTCAGCCTTTGAATGCGTGCGCGCTAATGTGGTTGGTTGGTTGGCTGCTGACATGGAGAGATGCTCCTGCATCATACTCCACAGCTACAAAATCATGAGCTCCTGCTCATGCGCTTCCCCTGTAGCTGTTGGAAATCCTCCTGGATCCCAAATGAATGTGTGGAACTTTCCATTCGCTCTATCCTGTTGTTGTTGTTGCTGCTTCCGTGCTGTTGCTACTGCTGCTCTTCTGCTCAACCTCTCCCTGTTGGTAGTTTCTGCTGATCGGATCATTAGCTCTATGATGTCCTCTATCACCTCATCCAGTTTATGCTTATGCATCCTCCTCAGCTACAAAAATTTTTGGCTATTGGGTATATCATCATGATCTCCCACGCCTTCCTCATATATTTCCAACTTCACCTGTTGGATGTGCATGCCTTGCACTTTTACCCTTTCCTCCAGGGCTTCCATCTGATCCCACATATCAACAAAGCAAGTGTTTTCTGCTTCTTCTTCCTCTGTTTCTGCAACCTCCTCTGTTTCATTGTTTTTAGCTTCATGGCTGAAAATGTTGAGCCATTCCCTAGAATTCTCGTCACCCTCTTCTTTTGCTTCTACTGGAAATGCCCCTATTGCAGTCTCTTCAGCTTCAATGCTGAACACGTTGAGCCATTCCTCGGAATGCTCACTCTCTTCATCTTCTCCTTCGGCTGTCAGCTCCAATGCTACAGCTTCCTGCTTTTCAGCTCCATGGCTGAATATGCTGAGACACTCCTCAGAATACTCATCATCCTTTTCATCCGCTTCTGCTTGTGTTTGGGCAGTTTCAAATACCTGCTCCAATTCCTCCTTAACATTCATTATCAGTTGTGATGGTTCTGCCGCTGTTGCTACACTTGAAATACAACTTTTTGCCTCCTCCTGGGAAAATGGTAGGAATATCTGTATTCCCCCAATCATCAGAATATCATCCTGATATTTCACCTCTGTCAGATGCACTTGCTGATCTAAATTCATCTTTGAACTTATGAGACTATCAGACAGTCTCATCTGCTCTGTCAACTCCTCTGGCTCATCCAAATTCATTTGTTCATCCCTACCTATCTGGCAGTATGGGATATTTCTGTTGCCTCCCTGGCAGATCATGAGATCAACCGATCCCATTTTCATCAGCACTCCTTGCTGAATTGAACTCTTCATCGAGCCCATGAGACCTTCAAATGGTCCCAAATTTTCATCTCTGCCCACTTGGCAGTTCAATATGCTTCCGCTGCCCTCCTGGCAGTCTTCAAGATCAATTAACGATCTCTTTTGATTGCTCAGCTGGAAATGTGAAATTCCCTCACTGTCCTCTTGACAGTCCATGAGATCTTCAACCGACCTCACCTCGTTGCCCTCTTGGCAATTTGGAATTTCTTCCACTCTGCCCACCTGGCAGTGGTTGAGATCCTCAGACGATCCCAATTCATTATCTGTTCCCTTGCCCATCTGGAAATTTGGAAACCTTTCACTACCCTCATGACAGTCTATGAGATCCCTCAGCGATCTCTGATCATTCTCCTCACCGAGAATGTCTCCAATCTCTAGTTCACAGATGTAAACCATATTCTCTTCTTCTATGGGTCTGAGGTTTTCATCATACCTCAGCCATCTCCTCAACAGCCTCTGTTGTCCTTTGACCATCAGCTCCCTAAATGGCCATTTCACCTTTTGTGTCTTCATGGGCCATTCATGTGCCCATCTCTGCTTTTTATCCTACTGCATCTTCATTTCGAGCTCCTCTATTTCTTGCTTTATGTCAGCGAGTTCTTCATCCATTTCTGTTGTGCTCATCATCTCTGGCTTCTTCCATTCAACATACTTATGGCATTCAGTAGCCATCTTGATGTGTTTATCTGCCTCCCTGACAGATCTGCTGCTGTCACTCTGCATCCCTGAGTGTTCCAGCTTCATTCTCTCACAGTCCTACTGACTATCTATGGACTACTGCCTTCACGCAAGAAAGTCCTTACAGAGTCTCCAGCACTCTGTCTTCCTTCCTGCTTCCTCTTTTCTCCCCTTGCCTGAAATATACAGACAAGAACTCGCTCTGATACCACACTGATGCAGGCGCTCGAGAATGCCACCCCACCTGCTCACACAAGATCATTCTATCTCTTAATTCTGAGCCGAAGTGGATCCCTTTGATCCCCTCGGGAATCACTGTTAACATTCACAACCCAGATCCACATATCCTTTCTCTCCTTCTCACCCCTACACTGGATCCCAACCAACTTTCCCCATAGGAAAGAAATATTACCGGACTTCGGGGTTCCGTGATCCCTGTTGTCGAGGGTCACAGACCTCTCAAATCCTCGATTCCCGATTCTCCAATGAGCTCCCTTCTCTGAGAACTAGCCCCTTCCAGCTAGACCCTAGTCCATGCGACCACCACCCATGACTGTAATCATACTCTTTATCGGGTTTCGTACTTTGCTAGGCCAACATGCACATGTACCCGGGACTTCCGATCCTCCGATCCCCGATTTGGCGATGGGCTCTCGGCTCCTAGGCGCTAGCCCTCTTGGCTAGGCCCTAGTCCATGTGACCACTACCATGTGACTACAACCTTATCCCGTCAGGGCTACGGGGTTCGCGGTTTCGTAATGCAAAGTTTCCATGTCCTTGGAAGCCCCGAAATGCCGATCCCCGACTACCTCCGGATTCCTAACACTTGTCCCACCAATGAATGGCTAGGATCCCGTCGATGGTTTGAGACTCCAAAGGTCACGAATATCCTGACCTCTGAATCCCTGACTCTTCGTTGTATTGACAACTGGCCTCCACTATGGCTTTGTCCTCCTCCGCTATGTGTTGACAGCTGGCCCCATTGATCAAGGTTTCACGGATCGCGATCTCACAATGCACAGAACTCTTGTCCCTGGAATCCTCGATATCCCGATGGAAAAAATGTCGACGGTGCCTGATCCTTTGCCACCTGTCCTTGTAGACGGACGGTTCTGGTTTCTCCTCGCAAGATCGTGTCCTCGCACCTTCGTGACCCTTGATGCCAATCCTCTGCTCTTCTTCTCACGAGGTCCTGAGACACGATGTGCCACCTATCTTCCACCGACTCCTGTGTGGCCCCACATGCTCCGATGCCTTATCGGGAAATCACGTTTCGCGATTCTGTGATGCACCAAACCTTCGTGCCCAGGATCTCTGATATCTCGATGCCCAATATGCCAATAAATCCCTCCTTTCAGTCCTCTCCCTGATGGCGTCGATTCACTACCACGCGTCCCTCCAACGGACGATCCCGATCTCGTCGATGATTTCGCAACTATTGTTGTCCCGATTCTCACGACCACAGGAATCCCGATTTTCCAATGACCAATATCCCGATGCCTTCGGGACTTCTCTCCTGTGCACTTACGGGCTAACTCGTGCATGAATCTCGTCGATCCTATGGCTGACAGGATTTCTTCATGAGATCCGACGGTTGTCGGTCTTCCTCTCCTATGGGCTCCTCCTGAGCTCCTCCTGGACGCGAACTCCTCAACAATCCAGATCTGATTTCCTGTCGATCTGACGGCTACTATTGCTCCTCCTGAGCTTGCGCGATTTCTTCCCAGACTTAAGGGAATTTAGATTTCTCCCAAGTCCTCAGCCTTGTCTTCTTTTCTCAGCAAACTCCTCGGCGTTGAGTCTCGCTTCGCGTATACAACGCTACCCTTCCCGAGTTTTCTCCTTCTTCTGAACCCTCTGAGGATTCCTTGACTCCTATATCTTTTGCAGAATCTTCATGCGCAAAGCACTATCCATCCTGAGCTTCCACGAGTACTCAGACCCCTTGGGAGATTTTATCCTCCTTTCCTCCTCCCACAGATGGAGAATATAATGCCTTCCTACCTCTCTGTTCGCTCAAGCAACCTCTTGTTGAGACTCTCTGGGTATTTAGTAACCCAGTGAAGGTCCTTCAGTGGACTCTTCCTTAGACCTAGAAATCAAAGGGAGTTCTCTTCACTTCCTGTGCCTACTTGCACACATTCTCGACGCCCTCCTGGCAGAATGTCTTCTCCTCCCTAGAACATTTAACATTTCTTCTCTCCTTGTGCACTCATTCCCCTGCTCAATGCCCCTCTGGCAGAGCCCTCCTAGAATCCTCAGTGATTCTGCTTCTTCTTAAGAACTCATAGAAGATTTGTTCTCCAACGCGACCCATGCGTATGCTCAATGCCCGCTTGGCAGAGCTCCTACAGAACTCCCAGCTAAGTCCTGTCTACAACTGTGCCTCAAATACACAGCCTTACCTCCTGAGGTGTTCAGTAACCTCACAGGTCTTCTTCCTGAGTTGATGACTTCAGTTCTGTGCCTCAGCATGTCTTTGTCTGACTCCCCAGAGTTCAGAAGTGCATCCTCCTATGCACGGCTCTTAGAACTCTTAGTGTTCTGTCACACCCTCCTAGTATGAAGCCTCAAAGACTTTCAACCTGAAATCAACACAACTCCTACAGAACGCATCAACAATCATACATTCACAATACACATAGGGAACACACACAGACATCCATATACACATAATATGCAGGAAAACTTCTCTGTTTATATTAACAAATGGCAAAAATGCCTGTAATTACAAGGTGTTCCTGAGCTCTCTCGGCTCTTCTCTCCTCAACTATTTCTCTCGACTACCTCAAAATGAGATCTAAAATCTCTTTTACCTGAGGTGCTCATCGAGCGCTTCCCTCCAGGTTCACCTACTCTCATAAATTACAATCAATGGTTGTCTAGTCTGCTATCCAGAACTAAATCTCAGCCGATCTTGGCATTAAATCCGATCCTATATAATGCCTGCTCAAAGGCATGGCTTCCCTGGCTCAATAGCCTAAGCACATTTAATTTACCTTCATTTCAAATTCAAAATGAGGCTGTGCCTCTCTTCAGCCTTTGAATGTGTGTGCGCTGACGTGGTTGGTTGGCTGGCTGCTGACATGGAGAGATGCTCCTGCATCAAGATCTATAGTCCATATCCCTCTTTCGATCAATTACTGTGATCCTTTCATGAACTAGAACTTCGCGAGTCCTCACGACTCCTATCTCTGACTTCCCGAGTTGTGAGTCAGCAAAATGTTGATCTCTTGACACATGTCCTCTTTCAATGGACGGTTAGGATTGTTGTGGCTCCTGACGTTTTGAGTATCCTCCTGTGCACCTTCAAAGGGTTAAACCTTGTGCACTTACCTCTAGATCCAATGGTTGTCGATCCATGCACTCAGATCCTATGATCTAGATCTAACCTTTTTCTTGCAGGTTCCTCCTGTCTGGCCATGAGATTCAATGACCCGGATCTATTCCTATGCAGCTGATCTAACGGATACTGTCGCTCCTCCTCTTGAGCTTATAATTTCTCTCGACTTGGAAGAATTTCTAAGTGTCAAAGGCCTCGACCTTTTAACTACCTCCTGCGAGCCATGATGTATTGGGTCTCAACTTGCACTTATGAAGAAGTTGTCTCTCCTATGCTTTGGAAATAGAATTTATCCTCAGCCCTAGCACACACTTGCGCTCTGCATGCAACTTTGCACTATTCCTCCTGATCTTCAGGACTTCGACTAAGTCCACTCTTGTGCGCTCCTTGCACTATCTCTTCTGAGCTTTAGGAATTAAAGTAATTCTAACTCCCATGCACTCCTTGTGTTATCTCTTCTAAGCTTGATCCTTAGAGGACTTTGATTTCCCATGTACTCCTTGCATTTCTGGGATTTCATCAAACTCAAATCCGAAGGATTTCTTGAAAATAAATTATTCTCGCCCTCCTGGCCTTCCTCCTGCTCAATGCACACCTTGCAGAGCTCTACAGATTTCTCGGTGACTCTATCTCTTTGTGATTCTTCTGCACAATTTCCCCTCTAAGGTATTCAGTAAACTTGAGGTTCATCTTTATATTGTTACCACTTTGGCATGCCCTCCTAGCATGTCCTTTCTGGCTCCGCAGAGTTTAGATGTGCACTCCTTGCGTTAGCTACAGAAACTTCAATGTTCTGTTGTGCACTCCTTTCACAGCCTAAAGAACCCAGAGCGATATAAAAACTTCAGCGAGGATAAAATAAATTTATCTCCCACTGTAAATGAAACTTATCATACATCCACAGCATTCATTCATGAAATACATAAACACACCATATGCAAGAAAAACTGTTTTTCTATTATCTTTGTGTGTCTAAACAGATGTTTACAAAAATTGGACTGCAATAGAGTCCCAATTCTCTCAAGCTATCTCCCAAAACTAT
>JASDQU010427116.1:0-10020 GCA_032191745.1 Picea mariana
GGCCCACAAAATCTTGCTGCCAATTTGGTGCAACTTCCCAACCTCAGGGAACTTCTGTTAGTTTTCACTTTCAGGAAAACATGGTCACCCACTTTGAATTCTCTGTGGGTTCTGTCACTATCAGCGTAACTTTTCTGCCTGTCCTGGGAAACTTTTAGATTCTATTTAATTTTTATCATTTGATCTTCCATCTCTTTGAGCAGCTCAAGCCCGACAACTACTCTGTCAGCTGGATTATCCCAGCTCACTGGAGTGTTGCGCTTTCTTCCATAAAGTGCTTTGAATGGGCTCATCTTCAATGATGCATGATACCCATTATTGTAGGCGAATTCTACCAAATGCAGGTAGTCTTCCCACCTTGATGGTTTATCCTTCACATACATTCTCAGTATGTCTTCTATTACCCTGTTCACCCTCTCTATCTGACCATCAGACTTAGGATGATACACAATACTAAAGTTCATATTCATTCTGAATCCTTTGAACAGTCCCTTCCAGAAATTTGAGGTGAATTTCGGGTCCCTATCAGACACAATTGTCTTTGGAATTCCATGCAATTGTGACACTTCTTTTAAGAAGATATCAGCAACATCTGCTGCCCTGTGAGTGGTTTTCAGTGGAATAAAATGGGCATCTTTAGTAAGCTTGTCCACCACCACCATGATTGAATCATGTTGCTTGCTTGTTCTAGGTAGTCCGGTGATAAAATCCATTGTTACCACGTCCCATTTCCATTCAAGAATGGGTAAAGGCTGCAGCACCCCTGTTAGGTGCCTATGCTCAGCCTTAACCTTCTGGCACTCCATACATCTAGCGATGTATTCAGTGATTTCTTTCTTCAGACCCAGCCAAAAATAATGCCTTTTGACTGCTGCCACAGTCTTTTGATATCCAGGATGTCCAGCATAAGCCATGTTATGCATCTCCTTTAGAATTGCCAACTTCAATTCTCAGACATTGGGTACATACACTCTGTTTTTATACAGAAGTAAGCCATCAGTTCCCAAGGTGTAACTTTCCTTGGTCTGTGGTCTCTCATGCTGTTGTAGCTTTTCTACTAAACCTCTGTACTGCAAATCAACATTTACAGCTTCCAAAATTATGTCTTTAATCTTCGTCCTGTACATGCTAATGGTTGTAGCATGTAATTCGTACACTTTTCTGCTGAGTGCATCAGCCACCTTATTTTATTTCCCTTTGATATGCTTGATATCAAAGTCATATTCACACAAAAACTCTAGCCATATGATTTTCCTGGCATTTAAAGTTGGTTGATTAAATAAATACTTCAGACCGTTATGGTCTGTTCTCAACTTGAATCTCTTGCCCATGAGGTAGTGTCTCCATTTTCTCAAGGCGTGGATGATTACTACCAGCTCTAAATCGTGATTGGCATAATTCCTCTCATGCTCCTTCAATTTTCGGGACTCATAACAAACTACAAATCCCTCTTGGCGGAGAACTCCTCCCAGCCCCTCCTTACACGCATCGATGCACACTGCATAATCCTTATTTGGATCTACAATCTTCAGGATTGGAGCACTGGTTAGCAGTTTTTTCAATCGCTGGAAGCTGCTCTCACATTCTTCAGTCCACTGAAACTTCTTCTCCTTCCTTTGCAAGTAAGTGATAGAATGAGCTATCTTTGATAATCTGGCTTTAAACCTTCTATAGTAGTCTGCCAGACCCATAAAAGATCTAACTTCTGCCACATTCCTTGGCGTTGTCCATTCTCAGATGGCTTCAACCTTTTCAAGATCCACAATGATCCCCTCTTCTGAAATAATATGTCCCAAGTAATGGATTTTCCTTTGATAAAATGAGCACTTGCTCAGTTTTGCGTACAGTTGGTGTTCTCTCAACACCTGTAGCACCATTCTCAAGTGTTTCTCATGTTCTTCCTCTGTCTTGGAATACACCAAGATATCGTCCAGGAAGACTATGACAAACTTGTACAAATAATCTCTGAACACTCCATTCATTAAGCACATGAAAAAAGCAAGTGCATTTGTCAGTCCAAACGGCACCACTGTGAATTCATAATGATAGAACCTTGTTCTAAAGGCGGTCTTGCTAATGTCCTCATCATTTATTCTCACTTGGTGATATCCATATCTAAGATCTATTTTTGAAAATATTTTCACATCCTTCAACTGATCAAAAAGATCATCGATCCTTGGCAGAGGATACTTGTTCTTGACAATTACCTTATTCAATTGCTGGAAATCAATGCACAGTCTTAGCATCCCATCTTTCTTCTTCACGAATAGAACCTGGGCTCCCCAAGGTGACATGCTGGGGAGAATGTATCCCTTCTTTAGTATCTCTTTGAGCTGCAATTGCAACTCTTTTAGCTCTGGTGTACTCATTCTATAAGGAGCCTTCAAAACTGGAGCTGCTCTAGGCATCAAATTTATAGAAAAATCGATGTCCCTCTTCAGAGGTAGTCTAGGTACCTCCAGAAACACATCCTTGAACTCTTTGAGTACCTCGTGATCTTCTAGATTTGAGACTACATCTCGGGATGCTTCTTCCACCCGAGCTGCAAACAATTGACAGCCTTTCCGGTAACATTTCTTCAGCTGCATGGCTGAGATTTCCCTAACAGCCACGGCTCTGGGAATTTCTTGGACTGTTATCTAATTTCCCTCTTCGTTCAGGCATGTAAACCTCTTGTTACGACAATCCAAAAGGGCATGGTGTTGGTCCAACCAGTCCATCCCAATTAAGCAATTGTATGAGCCTAGAGGTAGAATGTTCAATTCAGCCTTAGTCCTCATTCCTTTCATGTCTACTGAACAGGACTTAACCAATTCAGTGACCTTCCTTTTGGTTCTTGTGGCCAACTTTACTAGCCAAGACTTTTCATGTTTGCTTCTTGTTAAATGAAAAATTTCCACCACTCTAGGATCTATATAACTATGGCTAGCCCCTGAATCAATTAAAATAACAAGTGGTCGGTTGTTAATTGTACTTTCCACTTCAATCATGTGAGATTGAAATTCTTCTTGCTNGCCAAGACTTTTCATGTTTGCTTCTTGTTAAATGAAAAAATTTCCACCACTCTAGGATCTATATAACTATGGCTAGCCCCTGAATCAATTAAAATAACAAGTGGTCGGTTGTTAATTGTACTTTCCACTTCAATCATGTGAGATTGAAATTCTTCTTGCTTGTTGTCCAGGGCTACGTAGATCCTCGGCATTCTGCTGCCCATATCCTCCATTGTCTCAGCTTGCTAAACAGTATGGACAGTTCTCGTTTTATCTTTTCTGTGGGGGCAGTCTCTGTACCTATGATTCCCTTTACAGCCCCAACACTCCATAGGTGGCGGCCTTGGCATCTGCTCACTCCCTTCAACTTTCCTGGGCTCTCTAAAAGATGACTATCCCCAAGGATTGTTTCTGAAAAAGGGAGGCATGTTTCCCTTCTGCCTCTATTCTTTCTTAAACCTCTTTTGGTCATCCCAAGCCTTCCGAAAGGTAGGCTTTTCTCTTTGTTGTTCATATAAGCATTTTTCCCTTCTTATGGTTTCTTCCATGGTCTTAGGATCATCATACTGAATCTTTTCACCAATGGAAGGTGGCAGTCCACTCAGATACCTCTGAGTTTTGACAGCCTCGTCTTTGATGAACGGAACATACTTCATTGGTTCTAGAAAACTTCGTTCATACTCATCAATGGCCATGCTACCCAGCTTGAGATCGAAGAACTCCTTCATCTTTCTGTCATAGTACCTTTTAGTCAGATATTTCTTCTCAAAATACCTCTTAAATTCCTTCCAAGTGACCTCTTTCTCTCTAATGTGTTGCACTTGCACAAATTGATCCCACCACATGGATGCTTTTCCTTTCAATTGATACATTGCAATTCTTCCTTCTACATGGGCAGAATAATTTTGCAGTTGGAAATATTTCCTCATGCCAAGCAATCATGTCTCGACATCGTCCTCCTTCTTATGTTCTCCATCGAATGTTGGAGGCTTAATCTTGTTCATCTCCCCTTTCAATTCATCCTTTCCATATTTTCGGTGCTTTCTGGTAGGAGATGAGCTTGAACTAGTGTGTGTTTCCTTGCCAAAATGCTTCAGGGAGAGATGGTAATGTCTGTTACCACTCCTTGATCTTATTCTCCTCTCAGGGGTTCTGACACTTCTTGATCTTCTTGTGTCACTCTCTTTTCCAATTTCTTTTCTATTCTTTCCAAGCTCTTCAACATTTTTAAGTTGAATTCAACTTGTCGATCCCTGATTTTCATGAGCTTTCGACTATCAGCTAGGCGAGCCTGGGCATCTTTCTGCAATCTTTCAATGAGTTTCATCATATGTTCTTCCTTATCCGTCTCTTTTCTATGCCCATTGGAGTTCGATCCTTCCACTTCCACATTGACATCCCTTCCTTCTTGTTCATCCTCTGTTTTGGGAGCAATCTGCACCTTTTCCCACTCCATACTCGGTTTTATCACTGAAATTTCATCCATACATGGTTACAAGAACTCAGCATCATCAAACAGTAATGAAGTCATTCATCGACCTGAATTAATACCACAGCATTCAAAAAAGGTCAAAAACTATACAAAGTAGTGAAAAATTGAAGAGTGCTTTGCATACATTGGGTGTGCGCACACATGTGCAGAACAGGAATGTACAAATAGCGCACATGCACACGATGCACGATTGTTAGTGCAAAAAGGCGCGCACCTACTAAATGGCGCATTTATGAAAGTGGTCAGCCTCCCAACCACTTATGGTTTAGCTCCCAAGCCGATTTGACCTCCAAATCTGGGCTAGATCCGAATGGTGGGCTAGTCAAAGACCTAAGAATGCCCTAAATGGCCTCTTTTCACACTACAAAGCAGTTAAACAAAATCCCAAAGCAATGCTATAAAAAGCCATGAATGCACCTCATTTTCTGAAGGAATTCAAAGTAATGTTATGTTGCCTATATTGTTTTAAGGACTCCATCCTTGACAAGAGCACATTGGCACCATTAGATTGAGCAATCCATCTCACCATTGAGTGGATTTGTAAAGAGTTCTTTCATCACCATTTTCCATTTTCTTTGTTGTAAGAAAAGCTAACTAGTGAGGGTCCAAGAGCCTTCCCTTGGAGGAAGAAGGGACTCATAGTCCCCTTTCTTCTTGGTGCTTTGTTTTCATCAATAGATCAGCCTCAAACATTGGTGACATGGGTCTTTTTGTTCTTTTTATTGCTATGTCCCTATGCTCATGATTTTAATTTTTATTGCATCTATTAGTCTAATTCTTAGTTATAGTTTTGTTTTTATTTCTCTAACTCTTTTCTCTACAGTTGTCCTGCTCAGTAGACCCAACTGAGCTTGCAAGCACCTCTTATTTGCTGACCAAGGTGACGAAAGAGGTGCAACAAATTGGCGACTCCACTGGGGAAAGGTATCAATTTCCTACCTCATTTGGGTTTATTTTTCTCTTCTTTTAGTTTGTTTAACTTGCAGGTGCACTAACCGGCCTAGGCCGACCTGCCAATCAGCCAATTCCAAGTCGAATTAAGAGAAATCCACTTGGATTTTTCATTCTCGGTCGTGTGCCACATACACACGGGTTTTTGGGCCCACAGACATGCATCGTGCACCCATGCGCTTGACTTACGATTCTCTTCTACGCACGTGCACTTTTTAACTTGTCTTTGTTTGCGCGCATGCACTTTGTGCGCCTCTGTCTCCACTGGGACCCATACATCTGTGAAAAATTTCACATTGTAAGTTGTTAAGATGTGGGGAAGGACATATGCCCTCTTAAAAATGATGTCAAGCATGTTTTAAATCTGCACCACACTTATTCCCCTCATCATATAAAGGGGTTAGTCAAAAAACACATAGGCACTTAGGAGGATAAAATCAATTTCCCTTCTTTGCTTTTTGCCACATGGATGGCTTGTTTTGGCTTACAATATAAGGTGGAAATCATTTTTAATCACATTTAACTTACATTGGGGCTAGAATTTGAATTACAATCGCTTAGTATGCTCTTCTCTCACGCCTCCAAGCGAACTTGAGAATCAGAAAAAGATTGTGAAACGATTTCATTTCCCTTAAGAACATTAAAACCTTTAGGAGAGGACAACAGCCCTTTTTGGGACTCCTCTTAGTTTTCTTTTTTCAAACACATCTTAATATTGTAACGGGCCCATACATGCCCACATGCTACAAAGATAGGATAGTGTTTGAAATTTTGCTTTCTTAGATCAAACACTAGGGAAGTTTAAAGGTTTGTAACAAGCCCATACATGCCCACATGTTCAATCTAGGATAGTTTCAATCTTTTCTTGGATACATCACAATAGGGAGTTAAAGGGATAGTAACAAACCCACATGTCCACATGCTAGCTTCCTAGGGCTTTTGAATTACGCAAGGTTGTACCAAAGGCACTTAGTTAATTAGGTAATCAAACTCTTGTAAGGACCAAGTGAAGTCCACATGCAGCAAGGTGACATCTAATTCACTAAAAATTGGCACACTTTCACTCACACACAAAAGTCCCTTATCACTCACATAGATTCTTCTCGAAACGTGGAGGTCAAAGTAATTTTCCTCCAAAGGGATTCCGAAAACACCCCATCTTTTCATGACTGGACTATCCACTCCCATTTTTAATCAACGAGGTTGGCTTGCACCCCCAACCTCCCAAAACAACTACATATAAAATCTTTCTAAGAACTCACTAAGTTTTCCTCCATAGGAGGTGCCAAAAGAAATTTTTAGTCTAGGTAGGATTTCAGGAATAGGCATCCAAATAACTCCCCGTTATCTGGTTCTCACATTGTCAAAACATAGAGGTTGTCAAATAGGGCACTGAAAATCCTCCAAGTCAAGTGTTCTAATCACCATAAGGCAGGGAGATACCCGTGAAGGGTTGAAGGCCGAGGTCCGGTTGTTCTGTGCATCCCCCCTTGAAGCACCCACCTCTTGGACGGGATCCAGCCCGTGACCCATATCTTAGGCCAAAAATCTAAATGTCGCACTTTGACTGAGGTACCTAGTGACCAACTTTAGGACATCTACCCAGGTGGCAATTGTGGGCTGCAATTGCACCTTGATTGGATTTTGTGTGGCTATTGGGAAATATCGCTAGTTCTTTCGGGATATGCCCCCTTTACCCCTCATTATAACCAATTATTTCATCCTTCACTAGTTTCACTTCTAGTGACTTTAGACCCCACTGTTGAGTACTATTGGAAGGTCCAGTGCTATTTGAGAGGAAGGACGTTACGTCTTCTAGGACATGAACATTTTCTTTTCTTTTGATTCCCCCACGCAGACAAAACCCACTTACCCACATATATGCTTCTTGCTCATTTTATGTATGATGCACATCTGATTATAGTTTTATTTGGATATATATATTGTGTAAACAGTCAACGCAAAGGCTCTTGTTTCTATATTACTCTCACCACTTTTTGCACACATACGCATAGCTAGTCTGACATCATAGGGGAACCACATAACCCCCATCGTTCACGACGCTTTCTCAACCTCCCTCCTATCTTAGGGGGATTATCTGGGCGTGCCTGCTCATCAGCACCTCCTTCACACACTCCTGTGAGTGATACTATCTTAGGATCAGCTTTTCTTGGTTCTACATTACTTGGGTCAACTTCCCAAGGTCATTCGTTCACTCGCTCTCCTTTACACGGAAGTGGGGGACCCACTTCCTCTCAAGGAGGGAGCACCAACCCACCTAGCCCCCTCACGGGTCAGGCTCACAACACACTATGGTCGGAGCTAATCCTCCCCCCCCCACTATAGATGCCATATTTCTCCTCTCTCAACATATTGGATCTCACTAAACTCACCAATGATCCTATATTGCATGATCCCACATGGCCTGCAATGCCAACCAAACTACCTTCAGACACACCAAAGTTTGAAGGAAAGGCAAGGGATGACCCTGCCAACCATGTCATGACCTTTCACCTGTGGTGCTCCTCCAACAACATTATGGATGATTCCATCAGACTGCGACTATTTCAATGCACACTCACTGGCCCATCGGCTAAATGGTATGTCGAAGAAAAATCAGGGTCACAAGCAACCTTTGATTCATTGGCCAAAGCATTCTTGACCTTCTTCCAATTACCCATCCGCCACGACAATGGTCTTGAACTACTATCTAACTTCAAACAAACCTCAGCCACACACATCACTGACCACATTCACGAGTGGCGTAGGCAACGTAGTTTGTGCAAAGCAGAAACCACCAAGCAACAGTGTCTCGACTAGTTTCTTAGATCACTTGTCTCTCTCCTCGGTAAAGATGTAGCTTCCACCTTCCCTCAATCTGAAGAGGAAGCCATCAGTAAGGCCCAACAGTATGACCTCATCTATGCACAGTCAGGTTACTTATACACGGTACTTCCTGATCTTCCAAAACCTGTGCCATTTGGCCAAGACAAACCTGGGATGTCTCACTCAGCAGATNCTAATAGGTGCCACCACACACCATGGTCCACAACCCCAACCACCACCGATGTATGGAACACCTCAATACCCGTCGGCATATGGGGGAACTCCTTATTAGCCCCCACCCCCTTATCAACATCCATACCGTGTATATATACCTCCACCCATCAATGGACCACCACCAGCACCTCCCATACATCCACCTATTCCCACAAACAGTGGTACTCCCTCAACATCAGATTATATTACTAGTGAAAGCACTATGCCTTCCTATGTACCTTATGGATCAGTACCCCCACAAAATCCATACTTCCCATTTCCTAGTCCTCCACAACCCATGGCTCCCCCACATCCTCATGCGGGGGTAAATTTTGTTCAACCCTCTGCTGCTCAACAATACCAAAGTTTTGAACAGTTGAATACATCCAACCCAACTCATCCATCGAACAATGCCAAGAAGAAAGGACGGAACAAGAATAACAACAACCCAGGTCAAGGTGGGAATCAACCCCCACAGCACCAACCAACTGGGGGCAACCAGAACCAAGGGAACCAAAACCCCCAAGGGGGAAATAATAATAATAAATGCCAAGGGAGAAATAATGTTAAAACTATTTTCCCTTGTGCCCTTTGTGGTGAATTCGGCAATTACACTCATCATTGCCCCCAGATCGCTGATTTCAAACGGTTGAAAGACTCTGGTAGTCTTCCCCATTCTCCTGCACAACCTGCCCCTCAGCAAGCACCAAAACAATACGGGCAACAACCCCCTCCCACCGTGCTGCAAAATCCTATTCCACATCAAGGTGTGATAAACACCCAACAGGACACACAGCACCCCCCACCTCAGGGGGGACAATACCTCAACCCCAACAATCCAGCAGAGCGTACAATTCTCCTCACCAGTGAGGAAGAAATCCTTCTGCAAATGCGTAATTGTCAGTATCATACACCCACTAAACCTCCTTCCATCCCTCCAGAAACAAACCCTCCACCGTTGGGACCCCCATTGGTGATCCCTCACCCTTCCGCCGAAACACCGCTTCACATCCCTCGCATCCCATTGTGCAGGAATGTCCACAACCCACAAGCTAGGGCAACCCATAACTATAGTTTGGTAGACGACTTAGCACAATCCCCGGCTGCCATGTCAGTCTTGGAAGTCCTCCAGACTTGTCCTACTCAGTGGAAATCACTAATTTCCGCCTTGGGGGCAGTCGACCCTACAGATACCCAACTCATCACCTTTGATATTGATAGCGGAGAACCTCGTCTTCCCACCTTGATCGCTTTTCAAATACCAGTGAAAATATGGAACATCACAATTCATCAGTGTATCATCGATGAAGGTGCATCTACATGCATCATGTCCAAAACAGTATGGAAAAAACTTGGTTCCCCGGAACTCATACCCTCTACCATCACATTACGAGATTATGATGGACAACCATCCTCTCCTGAAGGGCTCTTCCAAAATGTCCCCATTGAACTCGAGGGAAAGAATATTCTCATCGATATCGAAGTATCGATGCCCCGCTCGATTATAATATCCTATTTGGTCGTAGCTACATGTACGCCATGAAG
>JASDQU010427194.1:0-10335 GCA_032191745.1 Picea mariana
AATTTATAATATTAGAGAATTTATACAGCACATTGAGATTAAGAGCCAATTATGGACCTTTTCATCTTAGTCGGTTCCTAGTTGTTCGTGTTGGTAGAAAGAAATGTCGGTATAGACACGTCATATCCTTGATCTTCATTACGCCCTTTGAGGAGGAGGAAGTCAATAAAAACAGGGTCTATTGACACTCGAAAGCCCCTACACCTAAGAGAAGTTTACACAGGTATCGGCTATGAGGAGGCAGCTATGAAACAGATTGGAGAGACAAGGCTTAACTTATTAAAGAAGTAGACCCAGTAGTTCAAGCTTCCCTTAGACACAAGCCCTTGTTACACCTATTTCATTTAGAAAGTCTAGGGGTTAAACAACCAACAATGGTAGAGTAGCCCCATTTAACAACACAGGCACTCAACGTATCGATAACTTTATAATGTTTCCTTAGTTTCTCTATGTACCTGCCGGATAAATACCACTTTTTTTTATTATTATGAGAAAGAGCAGAATCCAATTCTATGATTAGGGCCAGGGTGGAAAGAGGATTATTCTAAGAGGCAATTAACTCGCAATGGAATCTATATACTATATTAATATATTATGGCATATTTATTATTAATATATTATGACATATTTATTATTAATAGTTTTTGAAACTCTTCAAAACTTTAATTTTATTTTTATAATAATATTTTAAAATATATAATTAATTAAATTTTAAATAAATAAATTTAAATTTATTATTTAATAAAAAAATACAAAATATTATAAAAAATTAAAATAAATTAAAAATGTTTAAAAATCAAATATAATCAATAATAAATTAATTATTAACTCATCACTATAATACCTTCATATTTTTAAAATACAATTTAAGTCAACCAAAAATAATATATTAAGTATTAACTCATCATTATAATACCCTCACACTTTGAAAATACAATTTAAGTGAACCAAAAATAAATTAAAAAAGTGGTAATACCCTCACACTATTTAAGTCAACCAAAAATAAATTAAAAAGTAGTATCTTTAATTAACATTTAGTATGATCCTTCTTGAAATTCAAAGTCAAGAATATGCAAAGGATTTTTAAAAAATAAATACTTAAATTGAAAAATGTTATGATCTCTTAACAATTAAAATGGCATGTCTTAATATTCTAGGGTGAATCTAATAGATTTTATTGAGTTTTTTTTAGTATATTTTATACTCTTAGCTATAGATGATATTAGCTGATGATGTTCTCTTTTCAAAGACAATGTAGTGTATGTATCTTTTTTTAAAGACAATGTAGTGTATATATCTTTTAATGACAATATGGTGTATGTGTTTTTTTTAGTTTTTGAGAATAATAAAATAGTAAACCAAAATGTGTTAAAGTGAAATTAAATTTGAAAATATTTAACTACTTTTTTCAAAATTAAATACAATTTTTTTAATAAAAAGAGTAAAAAATTATTCCTCTCATAAAATCATATACAATTTAAATAAAAATGAGACTCCATAGTTATTATATATGGATATTTCAAGATATAAATAATATATTATAAAATTATTAATATATACTTAAAAGGAGTTCTAAAAAATGTAACTTGCTCATATTAAAAGTGTTGGTAGTTTTACTTAATTAGATGAATAGAAATCTTCAAAACTTGAAAAAATGATATACCAAAATCAACTAAGTTCTAGAAATCGGTACTTTGTATTTCTATACTTTGTACATTAGTTAACTATGCCATTTAGGAAGAGGCCATAGTGATAAAAAATTGCAACTAATATGATTTCATTTTGACTTCTAGATTTATTAATAACTAAAAGAGTCCTAGATAAAAAAATAAAAAACAAATCTCTCTAAAACCATGATTTAAAAATATTTTATTCTAAATTATAAAAAAATTACAATTTTTTAAATAAAAAATTACAACTTAAAAGTTAACTACTAATCTATTAAATACCAAAAAAATAATATATTTAATATATTATATTTTTTTAATATCACCTAGGAAGTGGAAAAAATATTTTCCATTCCAAAGTATGAGAGCACCTGAGTTCAAAAATTATTTTCCATTCCAAACTATGAGAACACATGGATTCTATTAAATATTGTATGTTTACATTTGTAATGGGTGAGTGCAAGTTAATGATAGTCTTTCATGACACGTTAGTGGCAATGCAAACCTGTTAACTTAGAGGGATTATTCAAGGTACTTTTACAATGAATTTGAATATGCTCTAACAAGATGAAACTTAGGAAATTGAATTAGATTTCGGAATATACAACTTTTATTCATAGACATTGTGAATAACTATGTCAAATTTGTTTTTTTCTAAAAGTGATATCTTATTTTTCCAACAAAATATAAGGTATATGTTTTCGTTCAAGTGTTGAGAACCCATTTTTCTTGTGAAGTGTACTTTTTGGAAATTTTTAATATTTTTTTTATATATTTTTTTAAATTATCAAAGTCAACATATGTCTAAAATTACCATGTCTTTGTTAAAAGGGTCTTAAAATGATCAAAACATTTTTTTTCTTTTTAGATCATAGGTATCGGTCTCATCTTGTGTTGCTTATAACTCATTTGAGTAATGGTTGAACCGAGAAAAAGTTATAAAATAAGAGAGGTATGTATTCTAAGTTTTTGATACATGTGAAGACAAAAATACATTAAAAATAATAAAAAATAATAATTTAAAAAAAAAATTATATATTTGAAATCTGCATAGCTGACTCGATCTATGTCTATAATTTCGTCAACAACTGAATTGTGTAGCCTATAGAAAAATAACATCAAAGACAGAGATATAGAGGAGTGTTCACAAAAATGGAGGTTTTTATGAATTTGCAGACCGAACCACTAGGTTTGTCATCCCAAACCTAAATCTGAGCCAACCAAGTCAGCATACACCTTTTCAATCCTGCCTAAAAAAATTGAATTCAAATAAGTGTCCATGTGCTCTAGAAACACATGCGCTCTAGGAGTGTGCACGCTCTACAAGAATGATTGTGTTCTCCTCTTTGTCTTTCTCCTTTCCCCTCTCACACACTCTCTCTAGCCCCCCTTCCCCTCACACTCAGTCACTCTCTCTCTATCCTTGTTGTTAGTCTCACTCTCACTCTCTCTTTGCCTCTATCTCTCTCTCTCCCTCCCTACCTCCTCCTCTTTTCCTCTGTCTATCTCTCCCTCCCTACCTCCTCCTCTTTTCCTCTATCTCTCTCTCCCTCCCTGCCTCCTCCTCTTTTCCCTTATTTCTACCTCCCTCTCTCTCTGTCCATCTAAAGTCAAGGCATGTCTCACAAAAAATAAAGGATACATGTGCAACAGAGAAATGTAGCCTCGCCTGTAAGGTGAGTGTTAAGTTTGTGTTCTTCTTCCAATGGAATCTTACTTATAAAATTACTTATATGAACATGACCATGACCTAGACCATGAACTAGACCTAAACCATCACCTAGACACCCTAGCTCTATACCTTCCCTATTTTTTTGCTCTTCCTCTGACACTCTCACTCTCACTATCTCCCCCCATGAACTATACCATGACATAGAGTTACATCTAGAGTTATATTTTGACCTAGATATTGACATAGACCCCCCATACTCTCACTCTCTCACACTCTACCTCCCCTCTTTGTCTACCTCTCTCTTCCTCCCACATTCTCTCACACACAACTTATATCCCCCATTAAACTATTTATATCCCTCTAACCCCACTACCTCTATCTACCCCCTTCCTCTCACAATTAGTCTCCCTCTCTCCCCCTCCCTCTCACTATAACTCTGCTCAAAATCAGTCTCACTCTCTCTCCACCCCGGTCTTGTCCAGCCCCCCTCTCTTTATTTCTCTTCCTAGCCTTCTCACACTCACACATTCTCTCTCTACCCCCCTCCTCCCTCTATCTATCCCCCTTTGTCCCACTATCTCTCCTATGATTCTCTCCTACATATACCACCTCTTTCTCTCTATCCTCTACCCTCCCCCCATTTCTCTCTTTATATCCCTCTACCCTCTCTTCCCTCTATCTCCCCCTTCCTCTCACAATCAGTCTCACTCTCTCTCCACCCCCTCCTCCATCCCTCTCTATCTCCCCCTCCCTCTCACTATCTCTCTATTCTATCTCTCATACATCTACCCCTCCCCACTTTCTCTCCCTCCTTCCTCTCACTGTCTCTCTACCCACTCTCTTGTTCTTCTTCTCCCTCCCTCTCACACACTCAAACAGTCCTTTCCCATCCCCCCTCTCTTTATTTCTCTTCACCCCTCTCACACTCACACATTTTCTCTCTGCCCACCTCCTCCTTATATCTCTCCCCCTCCCTCTCTCTATCTCTCCTCTCTTTCTCTTCTACATATACCACTACTTTCTCTCTCTCACTGTCAATATCACTCTCATTGTATCCCCCTCCCTCTCTCTCCTTAGTCTAGGCCTCCAAACAGTTCATTGCAATCTCACTATCTCTCTGCCTCCAAACAATCCTTTCAATTTGGTTGCACTACAATATCATAATCTATAAGCCTCCAAACGACCATAATGTCCATTTCATTAGGTTCCATTCCTCCAAATATATTGTCACTAGAACCGGAGCTTGATGTAGACCATGAACTAGACCACCACATAGAGATATATATAGATTTATACATTTCCCTAGAGATTGATGTAGATAATGACATAGACCCCCCTAGCTCCATCTAATTCTAGGAATAAATTATACTCAATCCTTAACCCCAACTTAACTCAAGCCCTAAGTGTACTATGGATATACCTTGTGTACAACCCTTGCACTCACATCACCCACATCTTGGTGCTCTAACGATTTATCTATCCTTGAAAACACTTTCAATCCTAACCCCTTAGGCCTTAGTTGTCTCCATACCCCTATACAATTTTATTCATAAAAAGGTTTGGTGGATATTAAATGTTATATATGTTGCATTAAGATCATGCATTAACTTCTGTGACTTGACTGAATTGGTCATTTATGCTTAGCAAGAACATGTGCATGTTCCTAGAATGCACACGCATTCTAGGAACATGTGTGTGTTCCTGCTGGGAACTTTTTGGTGCCAAGCACACCCCACCTCATATATCTCATGGTCAATAAAAAATGTGACAACTTTAAAAAAAAGCATCCTGCATAGACAGGTTTTACATTTTTTAGTGTTCTTGTTAGATTCATAAATAATTTTGTGCTATTGCGAGACCATTGTAGGAAAATTTGGGAGACAACTTTGTCAAGTGCAATTGGAATTGTTGTTTGTATGTAATTGTGTCTTCTTGGAATTGGAAGACAAATTTTTCCAAGTGCAATTGGAATTGCTTTTTGTATCTTCTTGTGTCTTATTGGAATTGGAAGACAAATTTGTGCAAGTGCGACTGGAATTTTTGTTTGTATCTTCTTGTTTCTTCTTAGACTTGGAAGACAAATTTTTCCAAGTGAAATTGGAATTGTTGTTTGTATCTTCATGTGTCTTCTTGGAATTGAAACAAAAATTTATCCAAGTGCAATTGGAATTATTAGATGTGTCTTCTTTTGTAATACAAAAACAAATTTCTCTACTTGGTTGTGCCTTATTACATAATAAAAAGACAAATTTGTAGTGGGTGTTTGGAAGCCAATTATTATCTTTAAACATGGGGAACCACCATATTCGAGAAAGAAATTCCTCAAGAAAAAAAAAAACGATCGAAAAGGTAGAAGAAGAAAGAGAAAAAGCTAAGTTATGTATGTCAAAGCATAGGCTTTCACAAGAGGGAAATCTAATTTCTAGCACAATAGATGACTCTAATGTTTATCCTCCATCACGAGAAGAAAAATGAAATATTTCATTAGAGAGGAATCCAAACAATATCTCATCAAGATAACTTTGTGTGGATGAACAGATGATGGAGGATTTGCTTGGAGCTTATTATACAATGGATGAAAATAGAGAAGCAATTGGTGTACAACATTGCGGTGAAGAAGGTCATGTGGTGCAATCTCTTGTTGGATAGGCAAATATGCACTCTCCTCCCACAGTCAATCCCTTAGTGATTGAAGGGTAAAGAACTACATAGGCTTTCACAAGAGGGAAATCTAATTTCTAGCACAATAGATGACTCTAATGTTTATTCTCCATCACCAGAAGAAAAATGAAATATTTCATTAGAGAGGAATCCAAACAATATCTCATCAAGATAACTTTGTGTGGATGAACAGATGATGGAGGATTTGCTTGGAGCTTATTATACAATGGATGAAAATAGAGAAGCAATTGGTGTACAACATTGCGGTGAAGAAGGTCATGTGGTGCAATCTCTTGTTGGATAGGCAAATATGCACTCTCCTCCCACAGTCAATCCCTCAGTGATTGAAGGGTAAAGAACTACAACATTGTTAATTACACAACATGGAGGTCAAGAGTCCTAGAATAAGGGTTCATTGTCCCTACCTAGATTGAGCACTGCGCGGCGAAAAAATCCTAAATGCATTCAGATATATGAAAGTGGTCTAGAATCACTTGAAGGTAAGTTACCTAACTGTACTATTCATTATCACTCTTATAAAATCATTCAAGAATATTTTGAACCAAAATCCGAGGCTACTAAATGTCAATTATTTTTATCTTTGTTAAAATCTAGAAGTGTGACTACTGTTAGGAGAATTTTAGGCATTAAAATAGTCAAAAGTGTAGAAACAAGTCATCATATAGTACAAAACCTTGTAGATGTTTTCAAAAGAATTGGTAAGAAATATCATTCTAAATACCACAATGCAGCCCGATGTGTCTTGGCCCAGTCAATTGTTAGCAAGATTACAAGAAAACATTGTTTACTACAACAAACCTCTCACCTCTTGAAATGCAATGTCAAAACAATAAGAAAGTGTTCTCATAGACAGGATAGCCTCGACACAGGTGCCCCAATAGATTTGTGGGCCTTCACTATAAGGCTACCTCATTCTAACATGAATTTAATTGGAGCGGTTAAGGGACTAGTTCATAATTTCTGGTATGATAACCCAAGGCCCTCTTCCAACCAAAAATATTTACTAAAATTGAGAAGGGGATCTAGGGATCATGAACCCCATATTAAACACTATCTTGAAATTACATAGAAAAAATTGTATGAGAGATTCATAACAATACATAGTGCACTTAACTTAGGCCAAATATATTTCTATTAGCACCAAAAGTCACCCCTAGATTGCAGCAGGGGTAAGCATGATACCCATCAGAGTTTAATTTCACAGGTCGGTTTATAGAGGGTCAAATGGGCGCAAACTCGAAACCTGAATGAGGTTCAACACATAAATAGATAGGAAATATACAGGGAAGTGAGGGCCACAACTAAATTCAGTCAGGAAATTTAGTTAAAGTGAGAGCAGAGGGAAGACTTACAAGAAAGGTGAATAAGACTGCTCTGGGCATCAGACCTTCCAGCAGCTGAGGGAGGAAAAATCAAACTCAGGAACACTCTTGAGCCCAAGCTCAGACACTGAAATATGTCTACTGAGGACACAGTTACAACTGCAGCATGATGAAACCTCCATCATCCTACAACTACAACAGCTTGACTGGATCCTCCAATTCCAAGCCATTCAGTGTAAGAGAGAATAAGATAATGCAAGAAACTGATTAAAACTGGTGAAAACATTGCAATGTTCAAACCTACATCACTACAACATCACAACCCTCGACTGGATCCTCCAATTCCTAGTGTTTTAACACAGTTTTTACAAAGAGATGGAAAGAAGCTTACTTATATTAATATGACAGTCTCAAATAGATTACATAACCAAAGAACAACTCTGGCATCACAAGCATTAAAAAATTGGGAGCTTTTCTCAACCAAAATGAAAGAACTCTATACTTATACTTCAAAAATTCATTCCTGTAGCAAAAGCGTGCTCGGGTCTTCGCATTAAAGGCTTTGCTTCTGCATGCTTCCTGGTAGATTGTGCATGCATTCTCCTGTCACAAGCGAGCTCTGTCGGACGCAATCATGTTTTAGATGAGTTGACTGCAGCTGCGCCGACTTATTGACATGAATTTCTCGAGCTTTCCATTTATGGTGAAAAAGATGTTCAACCACCACCAACCAACCTTAATAACTGCTTCATCAGGATCAAAAAGGCCTGAGTTAGCACTGTACTTGTGAGACGTGGCAGCCTCTGCATTCTGGCACTTGGAGCTGAGTTGGATGCTGGCAGGGATAGCTAGGCAGTGAACGTGGACGAGGGTTTGGCAGAACGATTGGCACAAAAGAAGGTTGCTCGGTGTGTGATGGCTAGGTGGAGGAGATGCGAAGACTGGGAAGAAGCTGTGGGGGTGACACAGGCAGGAGTTGAGGTGGCATAGGTGGCGGAATATGAGAAGGGGAGCGACAACAGGTGGGATAGTGAGTGGAGGATAGGTGTGAGGGAATGAAAGGGGAGCGAGGGATGTGACAAATAGAGGAGAGAGATGGAGTGGGGGGCAGTTGCCGATGGGATGGTTGTGGAGCGGCCACTTGTCGGCTTGGGATAGGGCATGCACATATCAGGGCCGCGAAAAGTGGTTTTATACCTCCCCGCTTTTGGGTCCGATGTGTGTCTCTGGCCGAGACATAGCACCTCAAAAAACCACGATTTTTTTTCCCGGCCCGCTCTACCCTTTTTAACGATTGTGCATGTTGAAGCCCTGATATGGCCCTCGACCATCGATCTGGGGTGCCCAAATCTCATCCCCCCAGATTTGCATGCATCTTGGAAAAACGTGCCAAACGGTCACATCGACCCCAATGTACTAAGGATAAGCACCACTTAGTGGGTTTTTAACCCCATTCTTCACATTTTTCCCCCAAGGGCCAAATCCAGGAAAAACTCCCCCTTGCAAGAATATGTGATAACACTTTCCATAAATGCCAGCCTTGGTATGTTCAAATAAACACAATTTGTAACATGTGTTTTTGTAGATATCACATTGAGTATGTTTATTATTATCACACACACACACACACACACAGATATATATTTCATGTTTTGCACAACACCCTTTTGCAATAATGCCTAGTTATATTTCCATTGTCGTCATCTAGAGACTTTATTCACATCATTGTGTGTACAAGTCTAGAGGTTTTTAAATTTTATCAAAATGCATGCTTAGATGGGACATGCCCCAGGTGTGGTGAAATGACATTACTAAGAAAGTGCATCCATGTCAGCGATGAGTATGAATTGGGGAGGAAGGAGGTTGCCTTGCAAATCTTTAAATATGTGACATATGATATTGATGGAGGACTGGAAAGAAAAAAGATACAATTGGTTACTTCCCATGTACGAATTTGTGACTTCATGAAGGACTTCATCGAAAAGACACGACATAATGTTAATCATGTCTATGTGGCTCGATGGTAGGACGAGAATTTTAGAATATGCAGAGATACATTTCATGTTGGTATTGTGTTATCAGTGGTTGATTTTGTTGATAACTACACCCTTCAACCGAAAAATGAGATTCAAATCCAATATTATCACTCAGAGTCGGTCAACATAATGGTACATATTGCATATAGGCATGGACCAAATAGTAATGAACAAAATAGAGTTATATTGAAAGAGTATCACTTCTACATAAGTGATGATCAGTGCCATGAGTTAGCCTATGTACAACATTTTTTTTAGTTGTCCTACAATCACCTTAAGGAGAAGAACATACAGATGGATGAACATTGGATTTGGTCAGATGGTTGTGCAGGTCAGTTCAAAATTCTCATGTATTTCAATGGTTGTCTATGTTGCACAAAAAATTAAAGGTACCACACATTTGGAACTATTTTTGGTCTGGGCATGAGAAAGGGGAGCATAATGGAGAAGGTTCATGCATAAAAATATCATTAAGTAGAAAAGAAATGAATTTCACTACTACTTCCCTCATTCGAGATGAGAAATCCATTGTTGAATGGTGTTCTTCGATAATGGGAGAGGGAACAAGAACCCGTGAAGACCAATCACACAAGAAAGGACATGGACATAGATATTTTTTGGAGGTGGTCGATGTAGATCGATAATATTGGTATGAATGAAAAAAAATCCAGGGAACTCGTGGATTTCATTTAGTTAGAACAACAAATAATTCAATAGTTGAAATATGGATGAGAAAACTCTCTTACTTCTGTGATCCATGTAGTAGTAATGAATGGAATGATTGTGAGCAAACAGACTGGGTTGATAGATGGGATCTTGTATCACTCCCCATTGGTCAACGTATAACTATGGAATTATCCCAATCAAAGGAGGACCAATCAATTATTTTAGTAGATTATGATCATGAATCAGATCTTGTACTTCCAGGTTCGTTGAATCCTTCTATTAAATTTTGA
>JASDQU010427222.1:0-10015 GCA_032191745.1 Picea mariana
CAGTGATGCCTGGGGAAACAATCGACAGTCCAATCCACATGCAAAGGCAGGGTATCTAGCCCAAAATTAACTTGAAAGGCTTCCATTCATCCTTGTGGGTATACCTTCAAGAGACCCTCATAATACGTGCAATCTCTACTCCAAGACCAACAAACTAGGGTGAGTAACTCTGCCAGTCTCAATGCGACCTCGTGATTGGCCCTTGTGTTAGAAGGGCTTCCTAGGACAAAATGTAGAAAGTGGATTTCATCGCTCCCTGATGAAAGATTCTATGTTTGTTTGCAGCTTTGGAAAGTTATCTTTCACACCTATTCCAAAGCCCTACAACTAATCTAACGTAGGTCTGCTATTAGAAAATATAAAAATGTTTAATCAATTTTTATAAGTGCTTTGTTTTATGGCTGTTGTTACTCAAAAGGAAAATGGAGTGGACAATATGGTGTTTTGACCGACTTAAAAGTTATGCAAAGAGATGAAGATGCAATCTTTTCATTTCGATGAAAGATATGCTACAAGAAGGAGAAAACATTTATCATTCCCATATGCCCAATGTCCCAAAATTATAAAACTCATAAATATAAATATCTTGAAGAAATGAGAAAAATAGATTGTACACCAATACATGATTCATGCCCCCCTGGCCATGAGGGGGGGAATTTTTCAGAATTTAAGACCAAAAAATGCCAAGAATCATGCAATTTCGCTACTTCAAATGAAAGGATTCCCTCAATCTAATATAAAGCAAGAAATTAAAACCTTTGTTTCAAAGATAGATAAAAGCAATAACAAATCACTTCAAAACAAACACAACCCAAACAAAGTTTCTCTTTTAACACAAACTATTCAATAAAAGAAAAAAAAGTTCTTTCACTAAACCATTCTAAAGAAAAAACAATGCTTTGTAACTGAAAGACACTCAAAGCAAGAGACCAAATATTTCGAAATAAAAGAAAGCAAAGAATAAGGAAAATATGGTTGAAAGAAGATTCAAATTTTGTCAAGCAGACTGTAAATAGACTCAGCAATTCACCCCAAAACCAAATCTAAGGTCAAGGTAAGGAAAAAACCATCAAAAATCATTTTTTTTCACAATTTTTGCAGGTTGTAGACTAACATAGTGCAGAAATCCTTGATCGCCATAGGCCAGAAATGGGTAGGGTGCATAGTTTCTGCACTGATCTAAACAGGTAGGGTGCATAAATCCCAAGTCGTCGCATTGTCCCTCAAAGCAGGGTGCGGAAATCAAACAAAAATGGAAAAAAGTAAAAATTAATAAGGTTTTCCAGTGAAGTCAAATAGTCAAAGAGTCAATATGGATCTCTCAGTGACTCAGAAAATAGAAAACAAGTAATCAAAGCAAGAAAGAAAGACAAACTAGGAAAACAATTTGTTCCCCAGTGGAGTCGCCAATTTTGTTGTAGGATAAATCGATAAATGCGAACATAAACTAATCTCCCTAGATCCACCTAGATCTAGAACAAAACAAGACAGAACATGGCTCTTTCCCTAGGCTCTAATAATCAAATTTACTACCAAACAAAAGATGAGAGACATACCTTTAAGTGTCGCTTCCTTATTTCTTTGTTGTTCATGTTTCGCTCCGGTGCCCTTGTGATACTGATCCTGCAGTGAGACACAAACCAACCAAAGTGAAAGCAGTAGAAGTATATTCAATGACAACATATGCATATGATCAAGGAATTATGCAATAAAATAAGAATAATTCTATGGGAAAGAAACATGCCACTGTATTATATTAAATAATAGGAAGAGAGATTACAACCGGATGCCTTGATGTCATAAGGTTTCTTCCAACAATTCCTTTCTTCCCACACACTTCTTGCTCCAAGGATTCTGAGACCATGGATCTGATAGCTACTCACAATCTATCTTGACAAAGCAAATCTCAAAGATAATCTAACCAAGCTAACAATATCAAGCCAAATTCAACTCCAATCAAGCTAACCTTCTCCATGAGAGTTCCTGTCCTTTTATAATCTGAAGAGGATAAGATAAGGAGGTTAAGATGATCCCACTAAATCATGAAAGCGAGTAAGATCCAAACCAATTAGAGGCCATCTCACCATAGAATCTTCTCCTTATAGAAGCATAGAGAAAATGCTCATTTTTTCCCATGTATGGAAGCCATCGCACCCTAGCTATAGTGCAGCCTGCAGAAAATCCACGACCTAGCTATAGAGAAAGGTGCAGAAATCAGACATTTCCACACCCTGCATATATAGCAGCCTACGAAAATCTTCCAAAATAGGGTTTTTATAGAGGAAAACACAACTTCTTTTCTCAGGCAAAGTTCTTCTCCCTTCTTTCTTTAGGAATTCAGGCCATTGACCCCTCTGAAAGAAACATATAGGTTTACATAATTAACGGTCATAGTGGTGACAAAAATAATGTGTAACAAGTCAGGATGTTGTTTTTAGAGAGGTGAAATATGTTCCCAAATAGGAATTCCTACCAAGGCAAGAAGAACATGAGAAAATAGAGTGTTAGTTGGATGATGGAAAATCTGAATCAACTGAAGAGGATGAAGCAGAAGAAGAATAACCTCATACCCCAATATTGAGGAGATTAGTGAGGGAAAGAAGGCTATCGGAAAGGTATCTCCCACCTGATTTTCATTCTAATTTTTCTTTATCTATTACTGATGATGATCCCAAAACTATCAGAGAAGCAGTGAATTCAGAGGATAGTAAAATCTGGAAGAAGACCATGGTTCAAGAAATGGATGCCTTATATAAGAATGAGGCATGGGATCTATTTGAGTTGCCAACTAGAAGAAAATATGTCGGTAGAAAATGGTTACATTTAAGAAGAAGTTTAATGCATAAGGAAAAGTGGAGAAACACAAAGCTCGGTTAGTAGCAAAAGGTTATTCCTAGGTAGAGGGAATTGAATTTGGTGAGATTTTTTCTCCTGTTTCCAATTTAACTTATGTTAGATTTATTTTATCTATTGACGTTGCTTGTGATATTGAAGTGAAATATATGGATGTGAAGACAACATTCCTACATGGGGATCTGGAAGAATAAATATACATGAAGCAACCATAAGGCTTTGTGGTGAAGGGAAATAAAGAGCTGGTCTGTAAAATAAATAAGTCACTATATTGTCTGAAGAAATCACCTATGATGTGGTACCAAAATTTCGAAACATACATCCTTAGATTGGTATTTGTGAGAAGCAGGGTTTATCATTGTGTATATTCCAAGCAGGTAGGTAATCACTTCATTATGTAGTGTTCTATGTTGATGACATGTTGTTGGTAGGAAATAACATGGATGTTATCAAGGAGGTGAAATCACAACTATCCTCCAAATTTGACATGAAGGATCTCGGTGCTGCTAACTTCATTCTTGGAATGGAGATTAAAAGAGACCATGAAAATAGGAAACTCTAGTTGAATCATAGAAAATATGTTGAGACTATATTGAACAGGTTTAATATGGAAGTAAACTAGTCAAGGTTCATATTCCTATAGGTGTAAATTTATCTGCAGATCAGTGTCCAAAGACACATGAAGAAGAAGAGGACATGTCCCATGTTCCATATGCCAGTCCAGTTGGCATTTTGATGTATGCAATGGTTTGTACTAGATCGTACATTGCACATTCAGTTGGAGTTTTGAGCAGGTATATGTCAAAACCAGGGAAGGAGAATTTGACAACAGTAAAGAGGGTATTAAGGTATTTGCATGGCACTGCTATTTATGGATTGTGCTACCAAGGAAGATCGAGATTGGACAGAGTGGTGGACATACATGTTGTTGAGGAAAATATATGAATTGATCTTACTCAAGAATTTTTAGACTTTACTTGGCTAAAGAAAAGTAGACGAGAATATCACCCTATGTTTATAGGCTACAAAAATAGCATCCTAACTCACAAGTATCAATTACGAGTGCTTAGGCTAGTCTTTTATCAACAAAAAGATTGTTGGAAATTTACTTTTTATGTAATTTTCTAAATATAACAATTGCTGAAATAAATGTAAGAACAAAAGTAAAGACACCAAGATGATAATCAAGATAGATGAGACATAAAGAAATCCTTTATTTCATTCCAATTCACCAAAGAGTCATTTTATTTACAAAATCTCATACAGAAATCTTGGACCAAAGTCAAACTTATACATCCCCGATGGATCATACAAAAGGACCTCTAACAGAAAACCAAAATTGAACTCTAAAAGTTGGATCAACATGCCACATATTGTTGTCCACTCGACTCTACACAATAGCCTTTATCAGTCATGAAAATTAATTCACAATCAGACAAGCCTACACAGACTATCAAAGATAGATCAACACCTCTGAAGAACAAGTGTCTGAATGATTTTATTCAACCCTGAATATTGTTGTCTACAATAAGACCCTGCTATCATAAAAGAGAATTAGGCTGTGATGAATATATGAATGAATGAAAAATGAACTATCTCAACATAACTCAAAGAGAGAACCTTTGCATGCTTTCTAATTCTATCCTCTACTTGTTCCTCCCTTTCTTCTTGCTTTTAACAAATTAGAATTGGTTGAAGTAGTTGAACCAACTCATTAGTTAAGTTAATCAAAAGACTCAACTAACTTTAGTTAGGGGGAAAAGTAATAATTATAATTAAGGGCCATAATTAAATAATAAATAGTAGGCGGGACCCCTTTTAACTCCCTTTGGTTCATAACAATCATAACAATCATAAAATAACCATTAGTTAAGCAAAATACACCTCCTTGTGCCTCCCATCAACATATTCAGTTTTGGCAATTAAAACCCATGAAATTCAAAATTATTTCAAAATAATATCAAAATAAACATGTTGTCCAAAGATCCCCCAAAGTCAACTGTCATTGAACAATATATATAATAAAAAAACTAGAAACCATATTTTCCAGTCTGTGATGCAACCCTTGCTTGATTGTTGTCATCCTGCATGCATGATCGATTATCAAATAGTCTTTTAAATAAACATACATGAAAACTCTTAAAAATATGAAATAGATTTGGCTCAAAAATGTATCAGACTCATGCAATCCAATCAATACAAATTGTTTTATTGTTAATCAACGAGTAGGGGGGTGAAAAAGGGTTCTGGGATATGTGAGGGGTTTGCATTGAGTGAAAATATGATATAATGAAAGGGGAGAAGACATGGTCACTTCTCAATGAAAACAACAATCAACTGTAAATAAAACCAATAAGACCTCACTTCAATCCACACAAGACACTGCCACTTTCATCCATTTTAAACACACAAATTCTCTTGACTGTAATCAATCTCAGAACATGGAGTGAAAAAATGAATATGGGAGGTGAAAGGGTTTGTAATTAGCATAAAGTGAAATAATGGAAGGGGAGGAGAACAATTACTGTTCATGAAATTAATCAAGTGATCCATGAAACATTCTTCAGTAAGAATAGATGCACCAACCAACAATCATCATGACCAAGTAACAATTACTGTGTACTTAACTAGTTCACTGTCCAATAATCAAATATCCAACACAGTGCCATCACAAGATAGTATGTATTCCACACAATTTGTAAGAGGTTTTGTTCCCTTCATTCACACACTCTACATTTTATAACAATTTACAAATGATATCCATTTCCAATTTGTAACTATCAAAATCAACCACTGCCCATGCATTCTTCAATCCACCATAATACTCAAAAATCATGTTTTCAAATTAACAATGAAGTAGATATCACCGCAATCAGGCCCGTCAAAATGCCATGATATTTGATAACATATATATAGGCAGAAACCAAAGAACCAAGATCAAAATGCAACCCAAATTGATATTCAAACATACAACCAACAACCACCGTTTAGACACAAGCTATGCACAGGGTAACTCACCCAAGTAATGTAATTATGCCATTGTAAAAAAAAATCAATTCAATTTGGCTTAAGAGTTTGGCCACCCATCCAACATGATAAAGTCTCGACAACATGCCCTTTATAACAAATGATCAATAAACATGATTAAAAGTCTATGAAACCCAAGCTATTCATACGATACACAGTGCACAACCATCCAAAAAACGATGCAATATTTCCATTTTACAGAAACAAACACATAGCCACGGAAATAGCTCAATTTGTTGTTGAGTCATCAACCCAACACAGTATTACTTCAATTTAGTCCAACTATGATCAACTATGCTATGAAATTTCAGGCTTACACAATCAACCAATCATAAGGATATAGTTCCCAAGGTCATCCATTCAATAATCATTCGGCCCCAAAAGAAAACCACAATTACCATGACCATTATTTATTTTGCAAACACACAACACGACATGAGAAACGTCAAGAATTTTCACCAATCTTGAGCTGAACATTCAAATAATCATCAGTGTAAACACCGGTGACTGCATATCTATCAAACAACTCGTCATTGTCTTAAAAAATCAACAACCTAACAGTTGTGGCAATTACGCATACCCACGCATCCAATTGAATTGGGGCAGAGGCCCTTGAGTTAACAATACTGAGCTATCAACATAAGGAGAGTAACTGTGTGCTTTGAAAGTGAAACTGGTGATGTAGGGTTTATCACTATTATAACCAATCCATTTTCTATATACCGACCAACACGACTTCCATACGACCAATTGAGTGAGCGTGTTCTCAAAATAGTTGACAATTATACAACCTTCCAAGTAGTAAACCCAAGAGGCCTGACTGGTGTTCTCTATCACTCTTCAAACAAGAGGTCCAAGGTTTGTTGCATAACCAACACAGGGGAGAGCAGAACCACTCTTATAATGATGAGAACCCAAGGCTAATGGTGTATATGTAGAGAGACCCATTTGTGGACAGGTAATGAATCCATGACAAGGGGCCACAACAGAAAAGTGAAGCTTAAATCTGGCCTGACAATGTTATTTAACGCATGCAGGGTGTAACCCTCATGTTCTTCGAGTGAAAAATCCTAGCCCAACGATGAATACATGGCCAAGGAAGAAAAGGAACCTCACTTTGTGACCCCTCGTGGTGCAAACAATCAATGTCAAAGTGAACAAAACATAGAGACACAGAAAACCTCCAACCATCAAACCCATGAAATCCAGAGATTGGGTTTAGTGACAAGTGTGAAGATAGCTATCCACCCAAGACTAAACGAAAACCCTCCCACTAAACAACGGTAATAAAAAGGAGCTATCACCCAAGAAGACCAATAACCTCTATGAATTCAATATCATTGCAGGAGGAACCATCCAATAATAACCAAAATTTACATAGTTGCAACACTTAGGAAAACACAAACCAATACACCTGAGCTAGTAATCATTTCATAACTAGAGAAGAGTCACGAATGGACAAAAAAAACATACCTATGATTGAATTCCTTAAAATGAGAGTTGGTCAAGCGGTTCCTTCCTGCTAAGAAATCGGAGCATAACCGCAACAACAAGACCGAACAATAGCTCGACTAGGGTGGCAAATAACGAGAGGATTAAAGGTGAGGTGCAGTAAATGCACGTTGCCTCCACCCATAATTAATTAATTCAACAGTACATCCCAACGAGCCCTCCATTAACACCATCAATCAACCCATGCAGTGAGACCATCACCATAATTAAAAACAATAGACCATACCTTGTTTCTAACTTATTCCATAGAATAATCCAAGTTCCATATAATAATTCACATAACCATTAGCACTATGACCTTGCCAAATGCGCCACCAACGTTCCATACCATATGTGTATTAAACATATAACTCAATTAACTCATATAAGCATCACTTGTTATCTAGGATCCAACCATAATCGTTAAGACTTTTATGCATGTAGTATAGTATATGGGGTAGTTAAAATCCCATCCCTTTGCATTGTTTCTTATTCCGTTCTAATTGTTTGCATGTGGTATTTGCTGAATTAGGTTCCTTTTCTTTGCATTTGTTATAGCATTTTGCCTCTCTCAAAGTTGTCCTTCATGTAATTTTACTAACATGTTTGTTGTGCAGGTGCGATAAGAACAAACAACAATGACATTAATGAATAGCATAGGTTGTAGTAACATAAGGAATCAACACTTCATAAACTCAAATCATAACCAATAACAACAAGATCTTCATCAACCATGTAAGTCGTGTCGCACATCATCATAACATAAAAAATGAACAGATCTACTCTCCAATATTTCAAGGGGGTCCCACCTACTAGTATTATTTAGTTTTTACAATAATAGGCTTTAGCAACACTTTGCAAGCAAAACTTCGTTGACAATTTTAATCGTCAACAAATTGGCAAATCCACAGGATTTTTTTTTTTCAATAGATTTAGAACTCGGATCTCACGGTTTCGTGGACCAAAACAGTAGGTCAAGAAGATATAAATCGAATGATTATGCAACAAGGGGAAGTGAGGTGATTTAATGAAAAGATGACCGAGAATTTGGGAATAATTTATGAAAAGTGTTATGTATGAGGGGTTTTACCACTGTATGCAAAATCATTTGATTGGAATCTTCTCTCTAACTTCCAAGGAGGAAAAATTATAGACTTTCTCTTAAGATCTCAATGGATGAATAAATGGCAAGAAGAAGCGGGAAATAACCAGTTTCTTGTAAGACAACAGTGGACATATGTAAAAATTTCAAGGGCCCTTAAGAGGAGACATCATAAAAGTTGTATAAGCTTGATTGTTATTGACTAACAATTCTTCGCAGGAGTGTTACTATGGCAGAATTGATCCAACATCTTATTTTGACCTAATTAACTAAAAGATGATAAGGACAAAAATCATAACATAAATAAAATCACAGAATTTAAAACTGCAGAAATAAAATGCATGAAAGTAAAAGTAGCAGGAATTTGTTAAAAACATAAAACATAAATCAAACTACTATGAAGCAGAAATGAAATGATAGAAATATAAACAACTAAATAACTAAAAAATAAATAAATTATTATTTATGTACAAAAGGAAGGAAAAAAATTCTTGGGGTCACGTGGGATGACATTTTGCATAGAGGAAAGCATCATCTATTTTAGATGTATGATTCATGAATTGAAAGATGATGCGTAAATCATATCGGTTAGGATGCCAACCAACAAGTGCATATAGCAAGGGTAGTGAGCCTATGAAGACCCCCCAAAAATGATTACCATCTTGTAGGATGTGCCAACCCACAAGACGAGATTTCGGCTTGATATTGAAAACATGTGTATGATCCATAACATTAGAATGATGGTTAGAAGTTTTGATGCAGAGTGTGGAGTTAATGGGATCTCTAAGCATTATAAGGTCATCATTTACTATCTCTTGATTAGGAAAAGAAATACCATGCACCGAGGGAGAAAATAAAGGATTCGAATGCATAGGAATTCTTTCAAATTTATCATCTACAAAAAAGATCATGCATGCAAGGGAGACTTGACTATCGTCATTGATTACCTTAACCTCTCTGAATTGAAACAATGGGTTTGTGAACGGATTTGGCAATGTAAAATCTTGATTATTCTCATGGGAATTTTCCAAAGAAGGGCCAACATAAGAACATATATGGTTGCTTGAATCCCCTCTTTCATCTTTTTCAGAATATTCATGAGTAATATGAGGGATAGTGCTATTAAAATTAAGATAATATTCCCTTCCATATTCATCCATTAAGAGTACTTCGTTAGAAACAGGTTGATCTTGAGTGGGATATTCTTCAAAAGGGTCATCATTAAAGGGAAAGGCATCAAATAAAGTATTTTTAAAAGTAGGATTAGTAGGCATCATAGGACAATAAACCTTACAATCTGACGTAGGGGTGTGCTGTTGGGTATGTGTTATATTCTTTGCATGTGTGTGTGTGTGGGTGCGTCAGATAACTGCATCTGGCTATCCGTACAAACTAGGCGGATTAAAGCTGATTGGGCAGGTTTTGGGCGGTTTTTGCTATTTTTGGGCGGTTTTTGCTATTTTTAGCGGATTTTGCTATTTTTAGCTGATTTGTAAATTAATCCCGGATTAAGGGATTAGGGTTTTGGTATCTACGGAATAC
>JASDQU010427240.1:0-10018 GCA_032191745.1 Picea mariana
CGATTGAATTTCTTTCCATTCATCCTCTGCTCCTACTTCTTCATCTCTGTAAGGGTACAAATCCGTGACATTGAATATCGGTGAAATTTCGATCCCATCAGGTAATTCAATCTCATATGTGTTTGCCCCAAATTTCTTCATGATCTTGCATGGTCCAATATTTTTCATCTTCAGTTTGTTATATGTTCCCCTTGGGAACCTCTCCTTCCTCAGATGTGCAAGAATCAGATCACCAACTTTAAATTGAAGTTCTCGCCTGTGTTGATCTGCCCTGTGCTTGTATGCTTGACTTGAACTCTGCAATCGCTCCTTAACTCAGCCGTGAAGCTCCTTCATTGCTTCTGCAAATTCCTCGGCACTAGCACTCATGAAGTCATTTTGTTCCAAATCTTTCAATTCAGAAAATCCCCTTGGCTGCATTCCATATACAATCTGGAATGGACTCTGCCCTGTGCTTCTATTGAGTGAATCATTATAAGCAAATTCTGCTTGTGGCAGAATGTGATCCCATTGACTGTGGTGTTCACTCACTAGGCTTCTCAGCAAATCTCCCAAGCTCTTGTTCACAACTTCTGTCTGTCCATGCGTCTGAGGATGATACGCTGAGCTAGAAGACAAACTTGTCCCCAATTTCTTCCATAAAGTCCTCCATAAATGTCCCACGAACTTGATATCTTGATCAGAAACAATACTCTTTGGAAAGCCATGAAGTCTGACGACTTCTTTGAAAAACAAGTTCACGATATGAGTTGCGTCACTGGTTTTCTGGCATGGTATGAAATGTGCCATCTTTGAAAACTTGTCGACTAGCACAAAGATTGAGTCATACCCTCTTTGTGTCCTTGGTAGCCCTAATATAAAATCCATGCTCACTGCATCCCATGGCCTCCCAGGTATGGGTAATGGCTGATATAACCCCGTGTTCTACCTTTTCCCCTTTGTGTGTTGACAAATCCTGCATCTATCCACAAATTTCTTAACATCTGTCCTCATCCCTGGCCAAAAATATGAGCCATTCAACTTTGAGAACGTCTTATCATGACCGAAGTGTCCGACCAATCCTCCACTATGTTTTTCCTTCAGCAGATTCTCCCTCATGGAGAATTTTGGAATACATAACTGATTTCCCTTGAATAATAATCCATCCTGGATCATATATTCGGTCCATTGGCTTTTGTCCTTGAGAATTGAATTCTCATATGCCTCATAGGCTTCCTTAAAATCTAGGTCATCCCTGTACATTTCTTTGAGGTTATCAAAACCTAAAGTCTTGACTCTGAATTCCTGCATAAGCAAACATTTCCTGCTCAAAGTATCAACCACTTTGTTAGCAGTTCCAGAAATATGCTTAGTCACAAAAGTAAAATTATGCATGAATTCAACCCATTTAGCATGCTTTTGGTTCAACTTCTCCTGTCGAGTGACGAATTGCAAAGCGTGATTATCACTGTACAAAACAAACTCTTTGGGAACCAAATAATGTCTCCATTTCTTTAGTGCTTGTATGACTGCATAGAATTCCTTGTCATATGTGGAGTATTTAACTTTTGCTTCATTCAATTTTTCACTGAAATATGCAATCGATCTATCGTCTTAGCTTAAGACAACTCCAATTGCAAATCCACTTGCGTCACACTTGACTTGGAATGTCTTGCTGAAATCTGGAAAAACTAGAATCAACTGTTCAGTGATCTTCTTCTTCAGCAGGTTGAAACTCTTCTCTGCTTCCTCTGTCCAGTGAAAATATTTATGTCTTTTCTTCACCGTATCCATCATTGGTGCGCTAACTCCACTGAAATTTTGGATGAATTTCCTGTAGAAACTAGCCAAACCATGGAAGCTTCAAACTTCAAATACGCTCTTCGGTGATGGCCAATTATTAATTACATTTACCTTCTCCGGATCCATCTTCAGCTCATTTGCAGAGATAACAAAACCTAAATAAATGAGCTCTGTCCTCATAAATGATGATTTCTTGACATGGATCAACAATTTCTCTTGTTGTAATCTCCTCATTACTGCAGCTAAATGCTTCAAGTGTTATGCTTCTGTCTTGCTGAAGATTAATGTATCGTCAAGATATACAATGACGATTTTTCCAACGAAATCCTTCAGGACTTCATTCATCAATCTCATGAAAGTACTGGGCGCATTCGTTAAGCCAAATGGCATGACAAGCCATTCATATAGCCATTCATTCATCTTGAATATTGTCTTCCATTCATCACCTTCTCTCTTTCTAATTTGATGATATCCACTTTTCAAATCAATCTTTGAAAAAAACTTGGCTCCACTTAAGCAATCCATCAAATTGTCCATCTGTGGCAATGGAAATCTATATCTGATGGTAATCTTATTGATTTCCCTTGAGTCTATACACATTCTCCAGCCTACATCTTTCTTTGGGCTGAGCATTGTTGGAACAATGCATGGACTCAAGCTCTCTCGAATCAACCCTTTGTCCATTAAGTCCTGGACCTGTCTCTTGACTTCTTCATTCTTCTGTGATGTTAACCTATATGCGGCTTTGTTTGGTAAACTGGCTCCAGATATAAGATCAATGTGATAGATTATACTTCTGATAGGTGGCAACGGACAAGGTAGTTCTTCCACTGCTATATCAACAAACTCTTCCAGCAACTTCTGGATTTCCTCTGGTAAATCATTTATTCTCGTATTGGTCAAAACAATTTTGGGCTTCTTGACCACAATAAATTGTGTGTGTTCCTTCTTCTTAACCTCCTTAAGAAGTTCCTTCCCACTCATGAGAAGTACATTGTTTCTCACCTCTGGTTTCACTTCTTTATCCTTAATCAGCAGCAACATGTGAGTTCTACCATTTTTTTCCAGGGTGTATGTGTTTTTTCTACCATCATGAATTACATTCCTGTCATATTGCCATGGTCTACCCAACAATAGATGACAAACATCCATGGGAATGACATCACATAATATTTCATCCTTATATCCTCCTATTTTAAATTCAACTAAACACTATTTAGTGACATTTACCTGATGTCCTTTTTGTAGCCATGAAACTCTGTATGGGCTTGGATGTGCAACAGTCTCCAGCTCCAGATTTTCTACCATCTCTGTAGAAACTAGATTATCTATGCTACCACTATCCACTATTACCTTGCATACTCTATCCTTAGTTTTGCAGGCAGTCCTAAACAGATTGTTTCTTTGGGCTGGGTTCTCTGGTTCCTTCTTTGGCTTCAAGAGAACTTTCCGCATCATCAAAGATATTTCTCCCTTAGCGTCTTCTGACTCAACATTCCGTCCTTGAGGTTCGGCAATGCGATTTTCACCACCATCTTTCTTCCTATCTGGACACTCATAGGATTTATGTCCATTTTTCCCACAGACAAAGCATTTCACTTCACCACCTCTGCCTCTTCCTCTTCCTCTGGCTTGAGGAAAAGTATTTCTATCAGCATACTACCCTCTCTGTGAGCTTCCACCTCTCTTAGGTTGAGTTTGAGGTTTCTTCCCTTCTTCTTTAGATTTTTGAGTTCTGTCTTGGGAAATTGTTTTGCCTCTGGCTTGACTTCTACCTCGACCTCTTTGACCTTGTTTTCGGCTCATCTTCTCTTCAGCTTTCAGATCCATTTGATAAGCATCCTCCATAGTCCGAAGGGTCATTATGCTCATCTCATATTGAATTCCATATCGTAAACCATTCATGTACCTGACAACTTTTTCATCATCGCTTTCCCAATGACTTGCTTTGATGTTTATCTTGTAGAATTCTTCAGTGTATTCTTTCACTGACATCAGGTTCTGCCTCAAATTATGCATCCTCCAAAACAAAGTGATTTGATAATCCCTGGGTATAAACTTGGCTTTCATATTTGCAACCATTCTATCCCAACTCTTGATTTTCTGTTTGCCCTTGCAACGTCTGTCAGCCTGCAATTCATCCCACCACAGTGTTGCATGCCCTTTATGTCTAGTAACAACATGTTTGACTTTCTTGTCTTCCTTGACATCCTCATAGTCAAAGTATTTGTCTAGATCTCTAATCCAGTCTAGAAGTTCTTCAACATCCAAGTTTCCTTCGTATATTGGAATGTCCATTTTTTCCCTAGCACCTATCCTTGCAACAACCCTAAATAAGAATTATTTTGTTGCATCTTCGACCACAACTTCTTCTCCTTCGTTTCCAGCTTCATTTTCACTTTCCACTTCACTGATATCTCTAGCGTCAACTGTGTGCCTCTGTGATGTCTCCATAGCATCAAGCCTGGCACATAATTCGCACATTTCCCTTTCCACTGTTGGATCAGGTATTTGTCTGTCTCTTCTTCTCGGTGGCATGGCTGTAAAATTCCCCCTTCTCTCTGCTACAGAAAGCAAAGAACTTTTTCTATGCTCTGATACCACACTGATGTGTATCAAAGTATTTTCTTTCTCTACTCTGCCTGAAATCTTCAGACGAAATCAGGATCTGATACCACACTGATGTAGACCCCCGACCCTCGGGCCAAGATCCATACAGGATTATTCTAAAAATTTATCTGAGTCAGATTGACTCTTTGGTTTCCCCACAGGGAATACCTCACCCACACATAAGGGTGTATTCCACAGGTCCTTATGAGTTATGCTTGTGTGATCAAACACAAGGTGTTAACCCCACAACTGACCAACAAATCTGATCAAGACTTTTTTCGATTCGGGATTTCGGATTTCACGAATCCTGATGTCAAGCCCCTTGTCTCTTTGACTTCTGAAACCCAAAACGTCAATGAGGGTTGACTCCTTCAATACGTCGAACACCCGCTACTTGTTGCCCACTAATTTCGGATTTTCGGTACTTGAGCAAACAACCAACGATTGTTCCTCTTCCCTTATGATTACTCGAATCCCAAAATGCCGAAATACTGAAATCACACCTTCAATAGGATTGACGGCTATGGGCCTCCCCTGATCTGATGGCTCATATATTTTCGGGATCTCGTGGCTCAAGAGTCCCGAACTCTTACCCTTTGCATTCCTAGTAGCTGGAATGTCGAAATCCTCCTTTCGGGGATTTTCCCGAAACCTCGACCGCTCGCCACGTACTCTCTTATGGAAAGTCTTGATCCTTTCGAAGTATCGTGAACCGAGAGTTCACGATGAAGTGACTCCAAATCTCTTGTCACTCCAATCCCTGAATTTCGATATGGGAATTCGTGTATGAGATCAACGACCCTCATTGATCTGGATCTGACGTCACTACTCCTTCTGAGCTTTAGAGTGTTCGATGACACTCGCTTAATCTCCTCGCTGCTCTGTGAGATCCAACGGCTCATGACATTTTGCACATCTCCGCGAAGTGTTTCTGTCATTCGATTACACACTCGATAATCCCTTTCGTGATTCGGGAGTTAGAGAGACCAAAGGTTTTGGCCTGCACTACAACCTTACAAATCCCGAAATGTCGAAATGATCTAATGGCTCAACTGACCATGATCAATGGTCCTTGTTGGCTCTTAACACCAAAGTGGTGGGTTCGTCCAACACCTAACCACCTCGCAACTCTTCTGGATCCTATGGTCCTCGCAATTTCGTGAATTCTCCACAGAGAATTCTGACCACCTGATTCACTTTTCAATGGCCTTCGTGAGACGAATCAGTGTTCTCCCTTTTGAAATTGACTTCTGTGAGATGATTTTGACCTTTGTCTCCCTTTGAAGACTTCAAAGGTGCTGTCCCTCCTGAGCTTTCACTTGTAAATTCAAGTCTTCAAGAGGAATCCTGCAAACACTCCTTGTAGCAAACTTTCAAATAGCCTCTGGTTATTTGAGTCCTCGACCCTATCCACTCTTTGTAATAGTGGTCCTTCAAATTTCACCTTAGTTGATGAGTTCTAAGGCTTCAACTAGTCTGTGCACACCTTACACGGTTCTATGCTTCACCTGCACTTCTGCTAGAATAAGAATAACGGTATCCCTCCTGAGCTTTCTGAGATAAAACTCAGAATCCTTGTCACACACACCTTGCAGGAACTTTCTCTCAGGATGAGAAACAATTGAAACTCATTCTTCTCCTCTCTCAGACTTCATACATTCAACATGAAATCATTCACACAACATAGCATTGAAACAAATGCATAACAGAGAGAATAAAACGACTGTAAGCATACCATTCAACAAATGTAAACAGTAAGCATCATAACACCAGGAAAATTGAGTCAAAGCTTCATATATTAACTCAAAGCTCATGTACATGCATTCTTCTCTACAACTCTCTTCTTTTCTATTCTCTACTACCGTGTTAATGATACTATAATACAAAGGTGAGGGTGTCTATATCTGGTTTCCCTCCTTACACGGTTCTATGCTTCACCTGCACTTCTGCTAGAATAAGAATAACGGTATCCCTCCTGAGCTTTCTGNCTATTCTCTACTACCGTGTTAATGATACTATAATACAAAGGTGAGGGTGTCTATATCTGGTTTCCCTCCTATGATTCTAAAACTGTCTAATCTATTAATTCAAAGCTACCTACTTTCATTAAACAGACTTAAATGCCTATTACATTCGGTAGATGACAACAAATCACTCAAGATCCGTTTACAACATCTAGATATAAATGCAAGTATGCTTCCCCTAGCTATTACATTAATATTTGCTCACTAAACTTTCAAAACATTTCAAAACATGCATTGGTGCCTTCCAACTATCTTTCGCCTTCATGCTCGCTTGGATTCTTACGATGCTTCTGCATCAAATCATCTTTCCTCCTTTAGTATGAGCAACTAGAGCTTCATCTTCATCCCTTAATAATACTGCTTCTCGGTTAGCTACTCTTGCTTCTTCTTCAACACATTCTTCTCAAAGACTGTCAAATTGTAGTTTTTCCTTTCTGGCACAAAGGGTTTGGATGAATGCATCCCAAGATATTGTGAAACCATTAAGAGTTGTCATTATGAGTTCATATTCATCTAGGGTATCTCCAATTGCTTATAGTTGTTTCTTGAATTGAGAGATTCTAGAGAAATATTCATGAACTGTTTCTCCTTTCCACATCTTTGCATTCTCGAGTTGAGTTCTCAAGTTCATCTTTCGGTTAATGTTTCTTCCTTCATACAATCTGGTTAGGGCATCAAACATTTCTTTTGGGGTATTCTTAAATGCCACTTGAGGGATCAAGTGAACTTTGATAGAGTCTACAATTGTTCTTTTGGCCCTAGTTTCTTGAGGGATCAAGTGAACTTTGCTTTAGTTGTAGCATCTACGGGTTCTGGTACATTTTCTTTGATAAATATTGCTAGGTCATTCTCTTCAAGAATGAGTTCAATCCTATACTTCCAGGTACAAAATTTATCCACACCTTCTAACTTGTCAATAATCGTGGTGCTTGCAGACATCTTGACTTGGAGCTAGAAAAATGACTAAAAAATGAAAGTGCTCATAATTTAGATCTGAACTTACTAGGAGGTGCACATGGCTGAGGCGAGTAGCCTGGTGCAGTCAGTTTTCTAAAAATATGACTTTTACCCCTTGAAACCAAGCTTGCACAATTCTGGACTAGTACTGGTTCTAGTTTCCTGGTTTTATGGTACCAGTGAAAACTAGGGTTTCACTTTCTGGGAGTTCTGTCCACTGAAAAAGTGTGCTCAAGCTGCCAATGAGTTCATTGGGCTAGGGTGCACTTCCCTAGAAGTTTTTAGGATGAAATTCCTCTTAAAAAAAATCCCTAATATTCGTGTACGACAACAATGACGTTTTTTCTTATCTAGTGAAAGGTTCTCTCTTCATCTTAGCTCTGATACCATGTTAATTTTAGAGAAACTATTAAGTTTCTTTTCAATTTACTAGAAAATAATAGCATATGCAGGATTATTGAGAGAAACACAATCACAAGATAAACAACATTTATCCTGGGAAACCCTCATGGGGGAGAAAACCCAAAAAAAACTTCCTTAATATAGATATCCAAGACAATGCCAAGACAATAAACCAAAACACTAGATAATATCCAACAATGAGCGGTGCGCCTCTCTCTTCCTTCTTCCGACAACTGGTAACTGGAACTTCCTTCAAACTTGCGCACTAGATGAGTGAGCTGAGTGAGTGAGCTAATGAGGTGCTAGCCTCTCTTGATTATACTGGCTGGCAGGCGCTAGGGGGATGTCTCTTCACTGGGCAGGGCTGACCTCTTCACTTAGTGGCTAAAACCACTTTAATTAGGCCTAGGGGCCGACTTCTTAATTGGCATGATATAATTAGGGGTTGACCAGTACACAAAAGGGGATTTGGTCATTTACAAATCTCGACATGATCAATCCACAAAAGGGGATTGATCTAATTAATAATAACTCAATAATAAATAGAATACTCTTTGCAGTTACAATATTTCAACAAGATTAAGCTGCTAAAAGGTGAACTTGAGAAAGAAAAGAAGGGATCAAAATTTGAAAATAGTTCAAAGATCTTGGATGAAATTCTCAGTAGTCAGAGGTCACCAAATAAAAAAAAAAATTGGGATACACCCAAGACTCAACTTCTACATCACAAGGATATGTCAAAATACCAATTAGTTATGCATATGCTCTTAAAATACCCTTAAGAAGAGAAGATAATAAGGCAAGGATGATTCCATTGGAGACCGTCCCAAATAAACAAAAATCAACATCCCCTACTAAAGAAAAAGATGACAAGAAGAATAAAATCACCAGAATAAATCCCTCTAACATATATCAATATATCTTCCTTGGATATTTCTATTCTTGCAATAATTTTGGACACAAAGCAGTACATTGTAAAGCCTATAGAAGGCACAATCCAAAAAATGTCCAAAGAAGTCAGAAGTTCAATACTGATAAAAGAAACTATAATTGGTTCTCTCCATTACAAGATTACAATATGGAATTCCTCAAATGTAATAACTATGGACATGAAGCCAGTGAAAGTGGATTTTCAAAGTATGTAAAAGAGATAAATATTCCCAACAATAAAAAAGTATGGAAGAAAAATCAAGTAGAGAAAACAAAGTGTAAAGTAGCCATGTATGCCAAAAACAAAGGATGTCAGTGGTATATAGACAATGGATGTTCTAAACACATGACTGGAGATCAATGCAAATTTCTCAAGTTAACGAAGAAAGAAAAATGAAAATTCACCTTTGGAGATAATGTGTCAGCCAATATACTTGGAAAAGGCAATGTTAGCCTAGGGAATAACAAGGCCAAAGCATAAAATGTACTTTTAGTAGAAAATCTTAAGCCTAATATCGTAAGTGTAAGTCAAACATGTGGTCAAGGTCATGTACTTACCTTTGATTCTCATAAATGTGATATAAGAAGAGAACACACGGGGAAGCTAGTGGCAGTTGCACCAAGAACATCCAATAATGTGTACATGTCCTTGACATGGAAGGAGAATTTTTTTTTTGTTTAGGTCAAGAAGATGAAAGTTGGATATGGAATAGAAGGTTGGGACATATAAGATTTGATAACTTAATCAAATCAAATAAGAAGGAGGAAGTAAGGGATCTACTAAAGATTATAAAGCCTTCAAATCCTATTTGTAAATATTGTAAAAAAGGGAAGTAGACAACAGTTAGTTTCAAAACAAAAGAGAATTCCACAACAAAACCATTAGAACTTATTCACACAGATCTATGTGGACCTACAAGAACTAAAAGTATTAATGGTGAGCATTATTTTATGTTCATCATTGATGTTTACATGAGAATGACCTGGGTATACTTTCTAAAAGAAAAATTAGAAGCCTTTGAGAAGTTTAAAACATACAAAGTCCTTGTAGAGAATGAAATCGATCTCAAAATTAAATGTTTGATATTAGATAATGGAGGATAATTCACCTCTAAAGAGTTCATTCAATTTTTTGAAAATCATGGCATCAAAAGAGAGTTTTCATCTCTGAGGACTACTCAATAGAATGAAATGGTGGAAAGAAAAAACATAACTTTTCAAGAAGCTGCAAGAACCATGTTAAATGAAGCCAAGCTTACAGAAAAATTCTGGAGAGATGCAATCTACACAACAATCGACATACTTAATTGAGC
>JASDQU010427293.1:0-10075 GCA_032191745.1 Picea mariana
GCCCCCTCGAAGAGGCTTATTATCTGAAATTATCTCTTTTTCAAGGCGTTGAGTACTTTTCCTGAGGTTTTTCTATATTGATGTTTGGTTCTTAACATACAATCACTTGCACTTAGATCTGCAAGTCTTAACACATAATATGCACAAAGCCTATCACAATTACTTGTAGTTAGCACAATACCTAGCACCTAGCATCATGCCTTTACTTACATCGGCTAGATTTCTATTTATACATTACAAAAGGCCCTGAACATGGGTAAAACCATGGGTCAGCATCCCCATACCCATTACATAAACCCTAATCCCGAAGATGCCCTAAAAAGGGGTTGAGATCCCGTGATCTCTGCTTCGACTTGCGCTTCATCTTCGACCAACCTGTCGAAGTCCCAAAATAGGTCAAACATGACCAAGGATCTAAAAAAATTGGTCAAGGGAAAATAGGTTTCCCCCAATCAACACCCCTTGTGAAGGAAATGAGCCTTGCCAAGGATTTCCAAAACCTTGTGAGGAGTAAAATCCTGTAATCACTCATTGCAAATGAATGAAACCTTATGTAGGGTTTTGTTGACCAAAAATGGGGTTGCCCCTAGCCGAGAAAGAAGACAATGAGAAAGAATTATTCCCAAACACATTGAACAAAGAAAAAGGTATATATCCCACTATATTCATGTAGGATTGAGGTTTGTGGCTCCCCCAACTCAAAAAAATAGAGTTGGTATTAAGCTCGATCGGATGTTGGAAAGTGCCTCCGAGCGAGGGGGTCGGAGGAGGGATGTGACCCCCACCATAAAGGATAACATTGAACGGGGAATTGGTTCCCATGGAAGATCCTTGCAAGGGATCATTGGAGCTCCCTACCCCCATACTAATGGTCTGAAGAGTGGAGTAGGTTAGAACCGAACTGGAGTCAAAACCCGACATCCCATATGAAAAAGGAGTACCATATGTGTTGTGGATAGAGGGAACAATGGTCAAATACATTAAAGGGATTATGCCACTACCCAAATTATTAGGCGTCTGGACAGCTGTAGTTCTGATACAAAGAGGTGTTGAGGAGGTATAACACCCCCTCTTGTGGCAGTTGAAATGGGGGTATGAGGAATCTCGAATGAAGTAGCACTAGTTTCTTCCATCGTCGTTCATCGAATAATCTATCTTTCAGGTGAAGTCACCTCATGAGGGAATATCTAAATTAGAAGTGGCTTCAATAAGTCAATGATTAGAAGGTTTGTTGGCTTGAAACCTTTAGTCTTGAGGTAAGAAACAATGGATTCCTCTGGTGGAGGAAAGTATTCACTAGGAGCTAGCTTAGGCACATTTTTTTGTGTCTTGGTAGCTTTAAATGAACCTTATTGATCAAGGCTATGCCTCAAAGGTAGCAGAGGTGGCTCCAAAGTAACTAGCATTATGCCCTGAAGCCTACGTGAATGACAGAGTTGTTGATGTTCCACCTTGTGAAATGATCAACTGAAACTATAAGGTTGAGCTAGCATGAAGCACAGAGCACACACTAAAAATATCTAATGGTAAATCAAGCAAATAACTAACTGGAAAGAAGAACAGTTACGTCAATAGACACTAGATCAACTTACCAGTGCAAGTGTAAATCGAACATAGAAACACCCTATGGGTATACTCTGTAAAGCGCAATATGACGTCTTCCATGGGTACTGCAATATAACCCCGTAGTCACCGATGTAGGTCCCTAAAAATAGGAAACTAGGTTTCCATCTCGAATTCAGTTAGTACGTGGGTACAATCGACAGTCAGAATGATCATAATGAGAAGGATAACAAAGTCTGAATCCTTTCAAGGGTATATGTTGGCACAGGGGCACACTCAGGGTTCAACACTACAAAAATGCACCAACAAAACCCTAACTACCGACCCTTTCGACAACACCTACGAAGCAGATGAGGTCTCACCCGAGATAGAGGCAGGGGTGGTTGCAGGACTCAAGTGTATGCAACCTTAGCTGGGACTTGGATCTGTGATCCCTTACATAATATAACACTCATCACTATTGTATCTCTAATATGAAATCAATGACTACTTCACAGATACAACAGATCTACACAACATTCATAATGAACTAGATTGTTTGATCACTTATCATCCACAAAGAATTCATATCTAACAGGTCAAGTACTTAGCATATACATGTGAATCAGACCTAACATTCTACACATAATAAGCACTAAGAATAAACATATATAACATATCTATCTACTCATCTCAAAGCACTTAACAAATAATCACATCAATGCATTAGAACCAGGAACAAAGCAAACAACACAGGATTTACGTGGTTCACCCCCACCCTAGGGCTACGTCCACCAAATCTTCTTCTTTATTATCGTTAGCTAATCAGTTACAAGCACAGAGCCATAGAAACCCTTACTTCACATAGGACAAAATATCTATGCATCTCGCTAGATCTTTCTTCCTTCTCTTTCAACACAAATCCTTCTATACCTTCACACATGGACTTCCACTAATCTCTGCAAGTGTATATCGAATGCACAAAACTCTTGATCACACAAATTCCCTCTTGGAACTTATCCTATATCACATAGATACCATCCTCTACTAGATGCCTAGATGTCTATTTATACATACAAAATGGGCCTAAGCATGGGTAAACCCACGGGCCAACATTCCCATACCCGTCACATAATCCCCAAACCCAAAAATCCCTAAAAAGGGGTCAAGATCCCGCGATTTTCACTTCGACTTGCGCTCTGCTTTCGATAGGTTGTCAAACTCCCAAAATGGTAAAATATGACCAAATGCTCCCAAAACTTGGTCAAGGGCCAACAAGCCCCCAACACTCACCTGTGACTCATCCCGAGTCACTCTCGTCTGAGAAATTCTACCTCGAATACCTTGAGCTTAGCTCGAGATGCTTCAACTTGTTGCAATCCTACGACCTCTTTCTTAGTGAAATCATGGATGAGTGTGTCATTGACTGGCCATTCTAGGCATTGTTCTGCTATGATGATGACATGTTCAAGATCTACTCCTTGGCTTTCAACCTCAATGAACAGATGGCATGCCTTCTCTTGCACTGGTTGAAGTTGTTGAGTGACTTCCATCACTTTGGTTTGGATCGTGTGGATCTGTTGTTGGGCCATGCACTACTCTAGAAACCTCTTCATTTTTTCAACTGGTGTTAAGGCCTTCAACTTCACCTATAGCGTATCTACATGTTTCTTTTCTTTCTGGAGTTGTGACTCTAGTGCCTGTAACTCTGGATTTTCTGTAAGGTTTTCATATGTCTAAGCACTCCTAGAGCTCAACTGCTTGCACTCCAGGGCAAGGGAATTCATTCTACCAACTGTTCTTTGAGCATTGCCTCTCTTAGGTCTTTGATTTCTTGAGGAGTCTTAGGTATGGAGGAAGTTCCAGATCTGTGATGCACTACTGAAGCTGCTAGATTACTTCTTTGAGTTGCACCACTTGCTGTGGGACTTGTTCCTCAGTTTTCACTTCTATGACTGTCACAGATCGAAGTTCTTTGTGAACCCTTTCCCGTACTTTGAGTTTCTCTGTGAGAAACTATTCCTTGGTTTTCTATAGCACTTCTTTCTCTTCATCCCATTCTTCTTGTAGAGAGAGATTTTCCTTTTTTGTAGTACTTCTATGGTCCTCAAGGTCTTTTTGTACTTGTGCTAAATCCTAGGTGGCTTGTGCTATCTCTTCTTGAGGTCATCGAAGGTGAGCTTCGACTGTATCATCAATCCTATGTAGTTGGGTTGGCTCATCACCTAATTCTAGTGTTCATGATGGCATGGATGCAGTGGAAACTGTGCGGCTAGATAGTATTTCTTGTTGTACTCCTTGAAGCTCATCCCTGATGTGACTGAACACTTCCTCTTGCTTGGGTTCCTGCTTTTCTTCTATCTCTAGAGAAGTATCGTTCAGGGAAGCGATTATGATGTCAAAGTCATCCAGAGTGAGAATAGTCTCAAACTTGGTTCTGGTTGCCTTAGCTTTCTTCCTAGATGAAGGCTTTGGTGGGGTAACCTTCCTTTTCTTGGAGGGATCCTCCTCCTCCCTAGGTAGTGTAACTTCACCTTTATTTTTCTTGACTTCTATTCTACCTGGCTCTCCACCATCACCTTCATGCGTAGGTTATATCGAAGTGGTCTTCATAGAAGTACTGTTGACATATTGAACTTCTTCATATTCCTTGGTCTTGCTTGGTCCAGGGGTATCATGCACAAGTTCTGGACTGTCTATATCAAAAATATCTACAGGGTCCGCTGAGATGAGGAGGTCTGCCGACCACTCCTTGGTGATTTCTTCCAAGTTTTCTTCTATTAACTTATAATAGGACTGTAACAACTTCTTGTGTTCGTCAGCACATGCTCTGATGTATATAAAATGTCTGTCTATGCTGAAATTCATCAGGGGTCGAAACCTATGATCTTCAATTGATTGTAGTAGGCATGGAAGATGACATTGGATTTCCACTTCTTGTTCATATCACTCGAGTAACACAAGGTACTGAACTTCACAGCTAGAGGCTCAAAGGGATCAATGTCTAGAAAGGTCACACCTTCTAGCATCTCTCATGCGATGAAAGCTATCAAGATGAGAAGCTAGCTGAAGTGGAACTCATATCCTTGGTCCTTTGCTCCTCTACAATAAATCTCTAGCTGGTTCATGAGGTACTACGCCCAATTCATCTGTAGTCCTTACACACACTTCTCAGTGAGGTCAACAATGAAGCCAGTTATTGGGAGGGTCAGTTCTTGTGAACTAGATTTCCTATAATCAACTAACATGCAAGGTGCACTTCTCTTCTTTGGATAGAGGATACCTTGTAACCTCACATACCCTTATCTACATCTCCATAATTTTCTTTGATTCACTAGGCTAATTTTCGGTCTGAGGTCTTTCCAAGGTAAAACTCCTATGGGTTAGGGCCCTGCATGTTCAGCCCTGTGATCGAATTGATCAAGGTTGGATCCACAATGATGCAACAGTTCAACCATAAGTAACCTTTGTGGTAGTAGGACAACAACAATTTCATGCATGTGTTTGCTTCCTGGTGTCAGTCGAAGTGTGGTATCTTCATCACATTAAGTAGTGTAGACTGTGTGAGGTTCTGGGTCCATGGTGCGGGATAATATTTGAATTCTTGCCTTTGGTCCTGGTCAAGTACTTATGTGGGGCCAACATGCTGTAAGATTTCCGATCTCCAAGGTTAACGTCACTAAATTTTAGTGCTGTGAGCTTATCCTGGTTGAAGCAAACTATGTGCACCCCTTTTGGAAGGTACATAGTGATCACAACATATTCAAACTCTCTGGGTACACTTTCACGGTTGATGGCACCACTCAGAGGGGGTAGATAGGTAGGTATAATGCTTAAAATCATCTTGGCATTGGTGAGGTCATCTCTATTCTTAGTATGTTTCTCATCGGCTGGTTGAGACAGACCAACACGAGCAGTGGATGGAGAGGCTTCTAGTCCTATCGTGGATGATGCATGTAATCCTATGGATAACCCTTGCTCTGACATGACTCTCTTAGTTCTTAGCTCAAGGAGAAATTCTGTTACGGATTCTTCAGTAGTGGTAATCTCATCGGACATACGTGCTCAGGATAAAATAATTAGGTTCACGACGGCCTTAGACACTGTACTAGAGTGAACAACAAGATCACAATGAGCACTGTATGAAATTTCTAGTCTGCGGGTTTCAAATTCTCAGTTGGAAAAAGTGTTCCTCATTCATGGCACGACAAGATAAATAGGAAATCTTGGTAACAGTTTACTTGCAATGGCTATGAACATCATTAACTATTCTTATGTCGATTATGGCATGGTCCAACAGTTTGGTGGTGAACCATAAATTCTTTTCCAGCCATTCAGAGCAGCAGTTGAATGGATATATTGGCTTTCAATGGCTATATTGCTTCGCCATAGAGAAGTGGCATATGTCGTTGTTCTGATATCCCAACGAAGCTCCAATTCTATAAAGTTTCTTTCTGTGAGGTACCCTCCGAAACCTGATGTAACTTCTCAATCTTGACCTTCTTCGTACGTAGCTTCCTAGCCTTTTTTCCCATGAGCTTCGTCTCAGTGGTTCTTTTCCCATTATGATTATTATCTTCCTTGGGCATAGTCACTTCACGCTGCTAAGATCCTTTCCTAGGATTCAGGTGTATCACTTCTTCTAGGGTAGAAATTTCATCCTTCTGTATGTATTCCGATGTTCTTATAGCTTTGATATCTGGGCTTCTAATGTCAGGTAGCTTTGATTTGTTCCCCTATTCTTCAATCAACTGTGCAATCTTTCGGGTCATGAAATATTTTAACTCTTGTATCTTCTATTCTAAGACTTATTCTTCTTCCTTCTTTCTATATTGATGTCTATCAATCCAATATTTTCCTAGTAACATGGTAAATGGGGCATTGTCTTCAATGAATTTAATAATCTCAAAGTCTTCCTTTGTCGAAGTTCCATTGATTGTCACAGGTATCTAAGCGAGCTTTCCACATAACCTCATCATTTTTTTTCTAAATAGTTCTATTCCTCCAAATGAAGGGATCATAGCAGGCTTCCATATAGCTTCCCAAGTTCTTTTTAGCATAATGTTCACTTGTGTTTCTTCATCAAGGACAGAGTCAATTTCGAAGTCTCCTATTCTTGCTTCAATGCACTCTTTTTCTTTGTAAATATATGATAGCCTAAAATGTTAGTGGTCATTCAGGGTCTCTTTCATTTATATCAATACCTTCTCTGATTCTTGTTGGGGTTCTGCCTCTTCTGGATTTTCCTTAGGGTTTTCCTAATTCAGATTCATTTCTTCCAGCTTAGCGATCATTCTATGGAAATCCAATACCTCATGGTCCATAGCTTTGCAACAAAGACAACTAGATCCTATGTTGGGGAATTCCTTAGCAATATGTTTAGGTATTATACAACTATAACAGAGGGTCACTCCTCTCTTTCTTTTAAACGATCCCCGACTTCTTCTATACTGCGCACTAGGATCATGGTAGCTAATCTGCAAAAAAATCTTTCTAGGATCATGCATCCATTTGTTAGTCCAAACATTTTTTCTATGCATAGGTATAACATATCTATCACTATTCTTATTAGATCTACTCATATCAAACCTTCTTTCATCTATCAGTGCCCCAGTTTTCAAACTAGGATAAACTTTATTAAACATACCTAGATCCATACCTTAGAAAAAAAAAATTCACTTATCTTACTTCTACAAAGAACAAAGCCTCCAGATCTTAAACTTTTAACTAGTCTTACCTTTATTAGAGCACATAGCTTACAGATATTACCTCTTTTCTGCAGATATGACCTCTTTTATTCAGAAACTTCCACTTTTACTTTTCTTAGAGCACAAAGAGTTCATATCTTGCTTCTTTTCTTCATATCTAGCCTTCTTTCTTTAGCAAAGAGATTTTCAGATCAAGTGAAATACTGCGCACTAGGGCACATATCCATGCACAGAGCTTCCATAGTTTTGGGATGAATCTTTGCACAAAGCTTCTTCTTCCTCAGTTCCCAACAATCAAAGTTTCAATCCCCGACAACGGAACCATTTTTTGGCACAGGGGTAGACCTAGGGTTCAACTCTACAACAACACACCAACAAAACCCTAACTACCAGCCCTTTCGGAAACACCTACAAAGAATATGAGGTGTCACCCGAGATAGAGGCAGGGGTGGTTGTGGGACTCAAGTGTCTGCAACCTTAGCTGGGACACAGATCTATGATTCCTTACTTTATATAGCACTCAACACTACTGGATCTCTATTATGAAATCAATGACTACTTCATAGATACAACAGAGCTTCACATCATTCACAATGAGCTATATTGTTTGATCACTTATCATCCACAAAACATTCGGATCTAACAGGTCAAGTACTTAGCATATACATGTGAATCAAACCTAACATTCTACACATCATAATCACTAAGCATAAACATATATAATAGATCTATCTACCCATCTCAAAGCACTTAGAAAATAATCACATCACTGCATCAGAACCAGGCACAAAGTGGACAACATAGAATTTATGTGGTTCATCCCGACCCTGGGGCTACGTCCACTAACTCTTCTTCTTTATTATCATCGACCAATCGGTTACAAGCACAGAGTTGTAGAAACCCTTACTTCGCACAGGATAGAATATTTGTGCATCTCGCTAGATCTTTCTTCCTTGTCTTTCAACACAAAGCCTTCTATACCTTCACAAATGGACTTTCACTAAACTATGCAAGTCTATATGAAATGCACAAAACTCTTGATCACACAGATTCCCTATTGGCACTTAGCCTATATCACATAGATATCGTCCTCTAATAGATGCCTAGATGTCTATTTATACATACAAAATGGGCCTAAGAATGGGTAAACCCACGGGCTGACATTCCCATACCCGTTACATAATCCCAAAACCCAAAAATCCCTAAAAAGGGGTCAAGATCCCGCGATTTCTGCTTCGACTTGCGCTCCACCTTCGACAGGTCGTTGAAGTCCCAAAAATGGTCAAATATGACCAAGTGCTCCCAAAACTTGGTCAAGGGCCAACAATATCAAAGGAAAATGGTCGGGAAGATAGTTTAGCATCTCGAATGGATTCAAGGTCCACGATATTACGTAGTCAAATGTGATCAGTGTAATTCCCAAGAATGACCCTCAATATAAGATCCCCACTATGCTTGATTTGACTTTGGAGGGGTTATATCCTCTACCTTTCCTTACGCAACCTTGTGCTTAGCCCCTATTTTAGAGGGGGGTCCCGACTGACTCTTACGATACTAAACTCTAACACTCCCTATCACAGACTCTTATGTTTTTTTAGGCGTCCTTGAAGAGTTTCCTCTCCACACCTATTTCAAGGCCCTAGAGCCTAGACTACTTGGTGAGCCCTACGAAAAAAATTCTAAGTGATTTTTAAGTGTTAAGAATTGATTTTAATTGGATTGATTTACTCAAAAGGGTATAGACATGAAACTTATGGTGTTCACAAGATACAAAAGAAAAGAAAAACATTAGAGCATTCGTGCAAAGGAAAACTAGATTCTTCAAATTAAAAGAAATGGCTTTGAAATATTTGTAAATGAAAACTTTTCAAAATAGTATTACAAGATCCTATAATGCAACAAGTTTCCGAGAATGTGATTTTCATTTTACAATGTAAATGCAAACTACTAAATTTTCAGGGAAAAATCAAAGAAGGAAATTTGAAAAAGAACTATTTTCTTTTGTAAAAGAAATCCTATCCTACAACTACCAAAATAAATATGTAACTAAATGCAACCATTTTCTTGATTTTTTGAAATGCCTAGAAAAGAAAAACACAAGTAAAATATATATATATATTTTTTCAAAGCATAATTAGGATAAAGAGAAAATAAATCCAAGACTCACACAGACCCTAAACCACTTCCTGAATGTAGGGATTCACTAGAATCCACAGGAGGATCTAACACTTACAGGTTGACTCTAAACCTCTAAAGCAACCAAAAGAAAATAAAGAAATACCAGGGTTTATTTACAAGGAACAAGATAAAATGAATCTTTAACCCAACCAAACACAAATAACAGAGACCCCGAAGAGTTCAAGAAGGCCTGAGAAGCACACAACTTCTTGTCAGGAAATAATTTTTTTGTTTTAAAAACCTTCCAAAACACACGGATGTGGGTTGTGCACAAGACGCCTGTGTATGTACATGAGTTTTATACTATGAATATTTTGTGTGTACATGGGCTATACTAAGAAAAAAGCACATACACCTCTATATATTATCAAAAATAAAAAAGGATTGGATAACTGACTGGGTATAGAAGGCTAGTAGGCACATGGAAGGTGACTAGAGACCCTAAACTAACTCAGTAAACTTGGAAAACTTAAAAATAAACTGAATCAAACCAAAATCTCTCACTAAGACCCTAGAGAGACTACCTAGTGGAGTCGCCAATTCTGCTACAGGGAAAACCCCCCTATATTTGGTCTAGGTATAGGCAGAGCATTGAATTCAATTAAAAGATTGTTCTACCCTTACGCTACCCTAAATTATCTAAATGA
>JASDQU010427314.1:0-10026 GCA_032191745.1 Picea mariana
GTATTCAGGAAAAACTACAAGGACTCCCAAGCCTACAGTGTTTTAGAGATAACATGGATACCATAATGCAACCAGGATCTACCTAGGGCATCCATGTTCCGGTAAGCTCTACCACCAAGTTGCGACACTTCTAATGCAGCTATGATGGTTCTGTGTCACAACCTAATGGGATCAATCCTATAGCAAGGAAAAAAAATAAAACGAGATACAGAAGTCAAGTTAGAAACCTAACCTATATGTTCAAGTTGATCCTCGAAAAAAAAAAATCCACGGACCATCGAAAATTACCCAAAACTCCAAAAAATTGTCCCAATACCTGATCATATCCCTCCCATGCAACTCCTGAATCACTCTGAATGGTTTTTTTTTTAAAGAAAATGATAAGGGAGGCCAAAAAAGTGACAAAAAGAGGCCAAAAAGTCTATAAATAGAAGTTGGCAGCTCATTATCACCATTGTTGATTTGGAAATTGACTCTGGAGCCAAAAGACCCCCTTTGTCAAAAGCGGTGATTCCAAGAGCTACAGTGGACGAAACGAACTTCTGTCTAGACCAAGTAAGTACAAACTCTCTTATCTTGCATTTTAAGTCTTTATTTTTGCATTGGGTTTCATTTTTTAGAGGGGCGTCGACCTTTAAAAGGTCAGCCCTAGGTCCACACGGGTTGTCTCAGGACAGGTCGCGTGTACATTCGGGAAGAGTAAACTCTACACGCATGTACACGTGACTGTCACTATTACAACCAGCATGAACCCCCTTATTGAATAAAAAAGGCTTAAAAAGCAAGGGTTAACCCTCCTGAACCCAAGTGTTTTGCAGGATGTATGTCCACTGGAGAGAAAGAGAGCATGAAGAGGTGAGTGAGTTGGTTGGGGAAGACCCCAATGCTATGGCGACTTTGATGCAATGTGGGTTACTCATGCTTTTCCTATGTCCTGTTATCCAGGCACAACCTAGGCTACTAAATTTCTTGGTTGACTACTGACATTCGAATGTAGAGGCATTCATGTTAGAGGGGCAGTCACTGCTGCCCACGGTCGAAGACATTTACTTTTTGACTGGCCTCTCCAGGAGAGGGGAACCAGTCAACTTTCAGACTTTTCCTTCAAGGCCACATAACATAGTGGAATTGATATGTCTATACTGTGCAGATGATACAGACTACTCGAGCACGCAGGTGCCCATAAGAAAGATCATTGACTTATCACTACAGACGATAGTATTTCTTATTGGGCAAATTACTGGTTCTGTGGCTCTACATCAGGTGTCCTGTGCACAAATGAATTGGGCAGTCCAGTGCTTAAATGCACAAGTTTTTGATTGGAGTACCACATTGCTTGAGTGTATGAAAAGGAAGTTGATAGATTTATGTTTGCGAACACATAAGAACTTCGGGTTCGGGACCATTCTGTGTTTGTTCTTTTTTGAGAGATTTCTGAGTTTTAGCCCTCGAGTAGTGGTATGAGGACATCAGGCCTCTCTTCCTGTTGTGTGTAGATGGGCAATATTACTGTCGCGACAGGGTGGCGGAAGCACTAATGAGTCCTTAGATGATGACTTCTTCGCGTGGTTGTCACGACAGATCCCGGTTATAGAGGATTACCCCTATGCCAGGATTGATTTCTCAAGGGATCCTGAGATACCAGTACCTCCTGGTGAGGAGCGAGGGGAGATGGGTAAGTCTCCACCTTTGTAGTTTTTTGTGTGTTTAAAAATATGTGATTTTTATGTTTTTTTTGTTATATATATCATTTTGTTTTTATATATATACCAGAGTATTTGATGGATATGTGTTCGTTGTGTGCATATGTGGGACCAGTGCGACCGACTGACTATGTGAGAAACATACGTCGTCCTCGGCCAGGGGCCGCACCTGTCGCCATAGGGGGACCAGTAGTAGCAGGAGATCTTCCAACCGAGGAGGTTGAGAGGGTATTGAGACGATTCGAGAAGAAATTTACTGCGCTCACTCGCACGGTCCCGATGGCAGAGATTGTGGACCTGCCACCATCTATGCAGTCTCATGTAGTGGGGGCACCACGGACGTGGGTTCGGTTGTTTCGGCGTTTAGCTAACGCTGTGGATCGGTATAACAGTGCCCACAGGCCCTGAATTAAGCTAGACATTTTTACGTGCCACGAGCACTACTTGTATATATTTTTTGAGGTCATAATCCCTGTGACTCGTTATTGGTCCTATTTTTGAGGTGCTTGCGTCCATCAGTGTACTCTGGTTACTTTATGATATTATATTTTGTTTTTTTGGTCTTTTGTGTCTTATGGATCATGTGTGAAAAAATGTGTTTACATGTTTATGTGAGTGCTCTTTCATATGTGTGCAAGATGCCAATCTAAAATTTGATTAGCTAGAGTATCTGTAACTTGGTTTAATCTCCTATGAACATGAAAATATGTAATATAATCAAAGTTTCATTCTGAGAGACGTACCCTAATGAATCGTCGGTGTAAAGTTGGATCATGAACCCAGTATACTCTGTTTAACTGAGACACAACCAGTTGAGTGTCGAGATAGACCCAAAGATGAGAGATACCCAATGACAAAGCGTCACGAAGCAACTCAATAACTGCACTATACTCAATGACATTATTTGTGCTGTCACCTAAGCATATACCTCTGGAAGATAATAACTGGCCTTGAGGTGTAAAGATAACCCAAGCTGCAGAGGCAAGCCTCCGAGTGTGCCGACTAACACCGTCTGCATACCCAACGAACACCTCGGAATCACTTGACATCTACCACAGTGCCGAAAGATAACATCAACGACAAGTCCATAACACTAAAAGAAACTAAAAATTAATAGTACAAAGACTATACATATGTTACAAAAAGTTACCCATAGTGACCTGCCTATGAGAAATACTTCTTGAGGTAGAGCCCATTTCTAGGCTTCGCCAAAGCGTTCCCTTCAAAATCAGCCAGACGATAAGCGCCCTTTTTTAAAACCTCTTTTATGATGAAATCTCTGAACCACATGGGTTTAAATTTTCCTGCCCCCAAGGGGTCCTTATCTTGTTCATAGACCAGGACAAGTTCACCTTCAGAGAAAATCCGAGGATGAACGGACCTATCATACTGACACTTGACCTTATGTTTGTGAGCCTCGTTGGCCAGGGCCATATCACAACGCTTTTCATTGAGTTGCTCAAGGTATACTAACCGTTCTTCAAGTGGAGAAGTGTCTGGCAATAATTGTACTATCAATTTTAGAGACGGGATCTGACATTCAATGGGAAAGACTGTCTCCATCACAAAAACGAGTTGAAAAGGTGAGAAACCAGTTGTAGTCTTAATAGATGTTTGGTAAGCCCATAATGCTGAGTACAATATCAAATGCCAATTTGACTTGGCTGAGTTGATAGTTCGTTGTAGAATGGTCTTAAGAGTTTTTTTTACATCTTCCACCTGCCCGTTTGCTTGGGGGTGGTAGGGTGATGAATGTTCTTGCCGTAACCCAAGATTTGATGTCAACTCGATCATCATCTGGTTCTTAAAGTGACTGCCATGGTCAGTGACAATCTCCCTCGGGACGCCAAACCTTGCTATTATCTGATTGAATAAAAAGAGAGTTGCAGTCTCTCCATCATCTTTAAACGTTAGCATAGCTTCAACCCACTTTGTGAAGTAGTCTACAACTATGATGATATAGCAGTGCCCCCTTGCTGAAGGGGGGTTGCATGTAGTGTAATCAATCCCCCACTTAGTGAAGGGACCAATTGTGATGACAGGAAACATGGGAGTGTGATGTGCCCTTATCTTCTAAGAGAAGATTTGGCACAGATGGCACTTCTTGACCGATTCGATACAATCTTTGATAAGTGTCGGCCAAAAGTAACCTGCTCATAAATATTTTGGACCGTTTCCAACCCAAAAAAATGACGGCCACAAGCTCCGGCATGGAAATCATTAAGCACAATAAGCGCTTCTTCGTGAGTGAGACATCGACGTAGGATACAGTCTACACCTCTCCGATACAATGTATCATTGAATATGAGATAATTCTTAGCCTGATGGCATATGCATCGACGCTCATCACGAGAAGCAGTGGTGGGGCACTTCAAAGTCTAGAGATAGATAAGTATATCTCCGTACCAGGGATCTGAAGAGGTGATCAAAAAAATATCTCCTCTAATAGGCGACTCTTCGGGCACAAGATCACCTGACTCAACCGGAAGTTCCGAAATAAGTTCTGCGAAGACCAGTGACTTTTTGGACTTCGCTGAAACGAAATCTAAGTCAAACTCTTGGAGGATGACTATCCATCTACTTTTTTTTCCACCTATTACCCGTCATGTCAACATGTACTGAAATGGATTCACGACAGTAATGATGGTGGTCTTGCGAAACAGAACATAATGATGGAACCATTGAACAGCATGGACTGCTACCAACGCAAGTTTTTCAATATGAGAATAATTGAGTTCCAGTTCTACAAGGCCTCGGTTCAGATAATAGATGACATATTCTAAGAATAAGTCATCTTCCTGGACTAAGACCATGCCAATGGTTGACTCTGCTGCAGCCAGATATAATAAGAAATCTTTGTTATAGTAAGGCGGCCGGAGCAGAGGGGCAATTGTGAGTGAATGTTTCAATGCGGTGAAAGAGCGTTCAGTGACATCATCCCAACCAAAAGGAACATCTTTTTTAAGTAAGCGCATAAATCCCTTGGTGATCTCGGTGTAGTTAGCGATAAAGCATCTTAGAAAATTCTCCTTGCCCTGTAGACTCTGAAGTTGAAGGATTGTGCATGGGGGGGGCAACTGAATTATTGTCTCAACCTTGAGAGGATCGATCATGATCCCTGTTGTTGAAACTATGAAACCTAACAATCGTCCTGACGTTATGCAGAAGTTGCACTTGTTTGGATTCAAGCGAATCCGAAAGTAGCGACAACACTCAAAGATAAGTCGGAGGTGTGTGGGATGATCCATTCTCTTGTGAGATCGAGATGCTAGATAATCTAAATAGGCCTCGAATATATTCTTGATTTCATGGAAAGAAAAAGACATGGCCCGCTGAAAGGTGGCTCCAACAATTTTGAGACCAAACGACATCTTACGATATGCGAATGTACTACATGGAAAAATGAATGTTGTTTTGTGCTGGTCTTTGGGTTTTATCTGTATTTGATTGTATCCCGAAAAACCATCCATGGATGAGAAGGCCTTGCAACCCACACATTCATCAATGATCTGGTCAATGAATGGTGTGGGAAAATTATATTTGGGACAGGCCTTGTTCAAATCACGAAAGTCTATACATACATGAATTGTGCCTTGTTTTTTTATTGACCGGCACGGGGTTTGACACCCATTGGGTCAAATGGATAGGATAGAAAAAACCAGCTTTTAGCAATTTCTCAACCTCAACCTTAATGGTTGTTGCTTTCTTGGGGTTAACTAGACAAATCTTTTGCCGGACAGGCTTGGCATATGGATACGTTGTGATTTCGTGTTCACTATTTTTAGATCGATGCCTGGCATTTCCTCATAAGACCATGCAAAAATGTCGTGGAATTATTTTAAAAGATCGGTGTAGATTTTAATCTCTCCAGGGGAGTAGTCAACCTCGACGAAGACATTCTCCACGACGCCAGGGTTTCAGGAGATATTGATTGGTAAGGTTTCAGCGATAGTTGCCATATTACCCTCAGCATAAACCTCGTGTGTAGCTAAGGGATTAATAGGACAAGACTGATCTCCAGTCATAGATATAGTGAATTCTTCCGCTTCAATTCAACTTAACTCTGGGAGGAAGTATGATCTGTGATGAAGATCTTCCCAGGGTTTGTCTAGACTAGTCATTGCTTCAATTATTGCTTTATCAGAGGGAAAGACTAAGTCTAACGAATCAGTGTGAGCAAGAGAAACCTGAGCCCATATAGGCTCTAGAAGTGGATCGAACACTTGTGCAGGAGTTGGATCAATGTGGGATGAAGTTTGCTGGACTAAAGAGTACACTACTTCAGCTATAGACAAGGGCATGGACATGCCTGAGTGCCCTATCCCATCCATCATGGCCGACATGGAAGGAAGTATCCATGGATCGTCGAAGTAAGTCGTGCGGAACGACGAAACTTGAAAAATCTCAACCTTATGGTGATTGGATATAAACTTGATATCGCCTTGAGGGGGCAGGTAATTGAAGGTACCCATCAAATATGGGCACAAACCAACCCCTACGTTGACAACACCTGGTTGAGGATTATCAATCATTAGGACCATGGATGCCCCCAATGCAGGGTCAGGTTTGGAGAAAGACAATTGATCGATGGTCACTATCCGACAATCATGTGGAAACAAAAAGACCTGAAAAACTGTAGCAACCACAGCTTGCATGGAATAAGTCCAACTCCTTCCTAACAAGAGGTTATAGTCGAGGGGATCATCGACCACCTCTACTTCGACACACATGGTCTTCCCTCCTAACTGGACGGTGAAAGAAGGAATGATACCATGTGGTTAGAACGAACAATTGTCGAAAGCCGTGAGGAGAGCAGGTGATGGAGACAAAATGGGTTGGCCAACGGCCTTCCAACATGGCAATGACATAACGCATGTCAAGGCACTCTCATCAACCACCGTGCAGAATATATTTTGAGTAAAATTTTTCACGGGATAAGCCACTACTATCTAAAATGCTACGTGGTAAGGCAGACGAGGTTTTAAGTCGATTGCATCCAGCATGATTGTATCCAGATTACAAGTCTCAGTAGATCCTAAAGCGGTTAACAAGGCTTTCCTCTAGGAAGGGCAGCTTTGGAGGACCTCTAAAGCGGACATCGCACAAGGGGTTTGTGATAAATCTTCCACCACAGAGTAGTTCTGGGTGGCCCTGGTGTTTGGGTTATGAGAAGATTTTTTGAATGCACCTTTTGGAATGCATGTCATTGTGTCGCCCAATGTCTTCTCAATCTGTAGAGGAAGAGATGGGAGTTCAGCTTCTTTACCCTTCTCAGAAGTGCTTGGTTTATTATAGTCATGTGCTCTAGTCGATATAAAAGTGTCACCCCTTACCATATATACGTTCACGGATGTGGGGTTGTTCGCAGGTGGAGAGGGTCCTTGGCTTCCCCCCTCTGTGCTTGTACAGGCCTGTGTTAGATTTTTCCCATGTTGGAATGGATTGGTTAACACAACAGGATTTTGCTGTGTCACAAACTTTTGGGCCTATGCAAGCTGGGGACAAAGGTGGGTCGGGTGGTCTTCCATGCACAGGTTGCATGGATACCTCACCTTATGTTTCTTAGTATTTCCCCCGCCAGCATTATCAGTGGGTTTCTTATCCCCCTTACCCTTATTTCATTGTTTTTTCTTTCCTTTAGGCTACTGGATGGCCTTTGGATTAGTCGATTGCACAGTGTGTACATCTGACGTTTTGGTAGGGAGAGCATCCGAAGCAGTATTTTGGCTAGCCGCTGTGTGTTTTATAGACAATTGTTGCAACTGAGTCGTTAGTTGCTCAGTGGGCTTTTTTTGTGCTGAACCAACGATACCATCAGCATGTGGTCCAACTCTCTGTCTAGTTTTATCAAGTATTGAGCATGGTGCATCTGGAAAGATCTTGTATAATAAACCAGACTGAGAATAGATTAGCTCAAGTTTTTGAGCTCTCATGATGGCGTCTTCTTCAGAAAATACTCTCGATGTTGCGATGTCCTTGGACAACTGTGGGACCAAAGACTTAAGAAACCACTGGAGCAGGAATACTGGTGGGACTGGTATCTTAATTAAACTCTTTCTGTGTCTCCATTCTTGAATGTGATCAGAGATATGGTCCGCTTTAGTTTGTGAGAAATTGACCAGCAATTCGGTGCCAGCGTCGTATCTCACAGGCAACTGGAAATGGTTTAGGAAATCCATCGCTAGTTCACTGAAGGAAGAGTATCATGAGCACTACCATTTTGCGGCACTACCAATGAGAGTACATTGAATCATCTTTCAACGAGTTAGATGAGCAACAAAGATGGAAGGTAGTCACATGATCTCCTAGATCTTCGTTGGGCTTGGCTTCGAACTTTGGGATGTTCGAAGGAAACTTCATCGGCATAGGAGGCCAACGCGGATCGTGACAAATAGGGGCATTCAACAACTTTGTAAATTCTGGAAAATCCAAGGTTGCCAGTGTTAGCACTTGGTAAATTTCCTAGAGGTTGAACACAGAAGAAATCTACAAAGGTAACTTTATCCAACCACTTTTGAAGCTAGGATCTAGCCCTTCCAACTTCAGAGAGGGATCTCTCTATTTGATTTAGCTATGTTTCCAATTTTAAATATTAGGCTAGGTAAAGAAATAGGTCGGTTTAGTTGTCAAGGTGCTTTTTCGAATTGGTTGAGACAGTCTACATATCCATTGGGCTATGGGGTCTATGTTTTAATAAAATATGAAATACAAACCAGAAACGCAAAAGGAAAACTTTCACAGGGCGAGATAATATAATCACTAGATCTTTTAGTAGTTTAAATGATGATTAGCAGAAAAGATGAGAAAGATACTTTCAACAAAGAAGCAATTAAGAATTCCTTTATTGAAAACACCAGAAGATAAAAAAACTAAAATCCTTTCGAGTAAGAAACAGGGTATACGAGATAAATCCTGCAACGTTCGTTACTCTTAAAGATTAGATTCAGAAACAAAATGATGACAAAGCTAGAATGACATTCAACTAAGAGAGAAAAACTTCACCAGTGAATACACGCAAGAATCCTATAAAAGTGCCTCCTTTTTATTAATGGAAGATATCTTCAAAAATGTTATAGTCTGATAGCGTCAGGGTGTGAAGATCAACAACCTTCAATACCTCAAAAGGTGAAGTATTTATAACTCAAATTACAAATGTTCCTGTCATAAATGACCAGGATGTGCTAAATCTATTTTTAGCCTAACTAATTTAACAAATTTCCTAAATCTAGGAACTGCTTGATGACTTGGTGTAACTACATGCTAATTTCTGGGTAGACCGTTGATGAAGCCTTTGCACGACCTCATCTGACTAGACAGCTGACTGGACCTGGACAGCTCAATCGCTAATCGATCATATCACAGAGTTCCTCCCATATGAGATGACTGGGCGCATTGACTTTGAGCAGTCTTCGATACACTTCGTCCATTTCTGTATACTTGGCGAATGTGGGCTTGGTAAGGAAGATGTATCGAATCTCGTGTTGGATGTTGATGTCCCACTGAAGGGCATTTAGAAATTCCTTGCCGATGATGCTCCCTTAAATCCCTACAAACTTTGAGCTGTCCTTAGACACCTCGGCCAATCTCTTCTTGTAATCTGGGAGTGTCATCAGTTTGTCATTAATAACCTTCAGACCAGGTAGACCTTTTTTCTGGAGAGCCTCAATCTTACTGAAGAACCTTTGTACCCCCTGGTCCATGACCTGAACCTTTTCTTCCATCTGAAGCATTAGTCCTCTCTTGGTTAAAACTCTTTTGACCTCAAGGATGGTCTCTGTTATGTCTTCAATCTTCAGCTCTTCCAGCTCCTCCCTGGTCTTAGAATTGAGGAACTTGATGATCTCATTTTCCTGTGTTGGCCTATCTCCCAATTCTACTCTGATTTTCTCAATGGCTTGTTTGCTCCTCTGGACTAACTCATTCTTCTCAAACATGATCTGGATCATGGGCCATATCTCATTCATGGACTTAGTGATGTCTATCCATACACTCTCTTTAACCTCGGCCAATGTCTTTCCTGCCACTGTTTGTTTCTGGAGCTGCTGTAACTTCTGCTTGAGCTGCTCTGTCACCTGCTTTTCCTTGGATAGGCTGGTCTGGAAAGAATATTTGAGTTCCTGCAAGTTCTCAATCTCCTTTTTTAGCCTGCTGATCTCTGTCTCCTGTAGGTTCATCCTTTCCATGGACTCAGCTAGATCAGCTGTCTTCTCCTGAAATGTCGATGGAGTCGTGGACGGGACTGTTGTCACTGATGTTGTGCTCACTCCTAAAATTGGGATAGCACTCAATGGAATGACTTCCATTGGCTTCAGTTTCTCTTTCT